>VZRS01014134.1:882831-906182 GCA_013398055.1 Ifrita kowaldi | reverse complement strand
CCGCGCTCCCCTCCAGCCCGCCCCCGGTCCGCCACCCCGGCCCGGCCTCCCCTCCCTCCCGAGACCCTCCCGCCGGGGGCAAGGGGCGACGGGGCAGCTCCGCCGTCACACGGAACACCCGCTCCGGGAAGGGCCGGATCCCGCTGCCAGCCGCGGCCGGAGCCCCCCGCCGCCGCCGCTCTCCGCTAGCGCACCCCGCCCCGTCCCCGCGTCTCCCGGCGGCCGCGGCCGACCTGCGGCACCGTCCCGTCCCTCCCCCGCGCACGGAGGACAGCGCCGGCCCCCGGGGAGACGGCGGGCGGGAACGGGATGGAAACTTACTTGGGGTTAGAGGAATTCCAATATATGGGGTCTAAAACGATGGACCGCGCCAGTGCAGTTCTGCATAAAACCATCACGGCTCCCCAGCAGTACTTCCAGGCGGAGGCATCTCGCCTCCGCGCTGCCATGGTCGCAGGCGGCACCGAGTCCCTCCCCGGAGCCTCGCCAACTCCGCCGTGCGTCTTCCCACGCACCTGAGCAGCAACAGCAGGGTGGGTGCCCGGTATCCCAACAGCCGGGACGACTGATACGGAAAAAAGAGTAATTAAAAAAAATGAAAAAAAATCACACAGTAAGAGTCGACGATGCACTTGGCGAGAGCTGCAAGCAGATCTACTGAGTCATGTATGCCACTCGCATGTAGGAATATCTCCTGAGAGGTCAGATCCAAGCTACCTCCGAAGTAACAGCAACAGCAAAAAAATGCAAACGCCTCAGTCTTTCCTCTTAGTGGGGGTCTCCCGGCTGCCTTGGAAGATGCCACTCAAACTGCCAACTCCCATTTGGATCCAGAGCGCCATACGCGTTCACAGTGTCTAAGGCTCGCGTGAAAAGGAGTAAAACAAACAAAAAAAATTAAAAAATGGTAAAATAAAGGGCGGTGGGAGAAATAAAAGGGTTAGGGGGAAAAGGACACAGCTTCGGCGGGAGGCTCCTCCAGTATGTCTCTCACTGGTCACCGCAGTTTGCAATCCGCACAGGCACCAGCCCGGGCTGTTTCGGGCAGCTCGGAAGCAACCGCGAGTCAATAAATCCACTCCGAGTCAGCTCCCCCAGTCCCGGGGAGGCGCATCCACAGGGCTCCGGCTTCCCCGAGGGGCAGTGCTGTCCTTGTCGCCGGCAAAGACCACGGAGGGGAGCAAGGAAAGAAACAGGGGCGGACAATAATGATTACAAAAAAACCAAAAACAACCTCAGAAAAAAACAAAAACGGCGGGGCGGGGGAGTCGCAGCGTCAAATCGTCCCTCTCCCGTTGCGCGATCTGCAGTGCGCGCCGCGGCGGCCGACTGAGGAGGAGGAACGTCGGGCGCGGGACTTACGCCGCCGCGCAANCCGGCAGGTAACACCCCCCGGGCCCGCCGCGCCGCGGGCGGCCGCTGCCCGCCGTGCGCGGAGAGTCCACTCGCTGTGACTCACACCAGGGCTGTGCGGGAGGCGCGGCGGGCCCAGATGGAGCGAAATCAGAGGGGAAAAAAAAGAAATTAAATAAGCGTTAAAAAACAGCCTTTGCTAAAACTGTTTCCCAAGTACACTGCCGTTCAAAGAGCGGGAAGCAGCGGCAGGGCCGGAGGCACGGGGCTCCCCCACCAACCACCCTGCCTGCTGCCGCGAGCGCAGTACCCCTGGGGAGCGCACTGCCGGCGCTGCGCGGCAGCGGCCACCTCCGCGCCGTTGCGCGGGAAAGGGTTGGGTCGTGCTCCCACTGGCACGGAGCTCCGTGCACAACTTTCTGCGGGTTCCCTGCCGGGAAGGAGGCCTGAGGATGCTTCCGCGCTCGGGTCCCACTGGCCCTTTCCACGGCTTCTGTGAGTTTTCGAAGTTTATCTGGTTACGCGACTATTAGCCACGGGCCGTCACTGAATAAAGAAGAGTCGGACACGCGGAGCCCCTCAGAGAGGTGCAGAACGGCGGGCAACGCGGGGCTGCGGGGCCGGCTGCGGATTCCCTCGCCTTTCTCTGGCGATTGCTCAGAGCCTCTTTCTTCCCCGCTATATGTTCGTGGGAAGGGTTCGGACGCTGTTCGTTTTCAGACGCCGCGCATCCCAACAACACTGCACCTGGCCCTTCTATTTAATCCTATGATTAATTTCTGGCCAGAGGGAGCTACCTGCGGGCAGCGCTGGAGATGCTTTCCCCGCGGCTTCGCAGGTCCCCCGGGGGGTACGGAGGGCGCCGGGGGGTCGCGGGTACCCCCGACGCCGCCCTCGGAGCCCGACACGCCGCTGCTCCCGCGGCACTTCCACGGGGCCACAGCTCCCACTAGCGGCCAGCGGCTGCCCTCCGCAGGAGGAGCGGTCCCGCTCGGCTGTCCTCCTCCGCCCGCCCCCGCGTCCTGCCCGGTCCGGCGCCCACACGGTTCCACCGCAAAAGTCGCCGGCAAAAGCGAAACGGGGCGGCGGTACCGCTGCCCCGGGAGGTTGTACCGGGCTGGGGAGGCGGCACACACGAGGGGTCCGCAACAAGAGCTGTACCGAGGCTAAACACGTGTGGTGTAACGGCATAGTCGTTCCTGTGAAATTAAGGGGGTTACCGAATTTCTTCCAGTCGGGACTTTTTGCCAAAATAGTATCTGCAGAAAGGATTAAAGGTAAAATCCCAGGAAATTACGGCGCTCTTTCTGCCATTTCCCTACCTTTTAGTCGAGGCATGCAAAGAACATGCTACCAAAGACCCTAATAAAGAGCAAATTTCGCATAATTTTATTCCTGAAGAAATATGGGTATTCGCTTAAAAATCGGCTTCGTGGTGGTGCTTGTCCGGCTTTTAGACGAACGCCAAGAAGTTCTTATAAGGAAAACAACTGGCAGTGTAATTTATTTCCCTGATCAGTTTTGGAACCCAGTGTTCTCTTTCGACCCCTTTTCAACTAAACGGGTGTTTCAGCCCGGCAGAGCCCGCTCCTCCCGCTCGCAACAGAGGGGAAAAAAATTGGAGGCACGCTCGAAGCCCCACAGATTTTGTGTTAATTGTGTTGGGTTGTTCTCTAATGAAATCTACCACTCAAGAAAACAAGGAAATCAGTTTGCTTTTCACACAAAACATCGAATACGTTTTAAGTAAACTGCTTAATTAAATTTAATTTGCAGTGAGGAAGGAACTGCAGATCCGGCGACGCAATTTGGTGGAAAAGGATCTGATTCCCGGGACGGAAACTTAGCACTCAAGTGGGAGCTTAGGTATCTATGCACACCGAGGGGCATCAAAGGAGAACTTCACCAATGAGGGGAGGAAAGTACTTAATTATTAAACTTTTAAGCAAATGTGTGGTATAGCCGGTCGTGAGGCAATGTAAACACGGAGCCTGATAAATGCTTCCAGCAACAGAGACGTGTAAAATAGGTCTACCTCAATTTTGTGATGCTGCTGCTGCTGTTTGTTTAGAAGCAAAAGGTTACGAGCGGTGTTTTGTAAAAGCTGTGAGTAAACTGTGACCTCTAACTCTTCGTATCCTTGCTTTAAGTAAACCAGAGGAAATGAAGAGCCCTGGCATTGTCTGAAAATATCCTCCTGTGGTTAAATATATCACACGGCGCCTATTGTCCACTGCCTAATCATTTTTACGCAAATACAGCTGTTTTACTCTACTGTCCAGCATCCTACCGATGCACACTGTAAGTGTATAAAAATCCGCGTTAACAAAATCATTTTTCAGTAAAAACCAAGACAAAATTGGGCACTTGCTTCCGAGATAACCTAAGAAACAAAGATTAAGACATCCAAAGAAATGCGGGCTCGGTGGCTACTCTGCTCAGGTCACCCTTTTTGGCCGAGGAACCGGTCCCTGCGGTTGGGGTCGGGTCGCAGAGCCCTTCCAGCGCTGCAGAGTCACGGTTCCGAGCAAGGCCGGGCCGGGCCAGACCAGGAGGCGGGGGCCGGGCGGGGGCGGGCGGCGCTCTGAGGGCCTGCGGCGGCGCGGAGCCCCTGGGCAGCCGCGCTGCGACCGCGCTCCTTCCCCGGTCCCGACCCTTGCGCCCGCTGCATCGGCCTCCAACCTTTCCGTCTTGCCTCCGAGAGGAGCCTCGGACACGGGAGAAACGTGAGAGTAAAGGCTGGGGACGGGGGTTTCAAAGCAAAAATGCTGACGAATGTTCGGAAGTTAGAAATCGGCTTCGGCCGCCGCTTCTCTGGGGGCTATTTCAGGAGGAGGTCCCGGCAGACATTTCGGGTTTCGCAAGGAACGCGGTTTCCTTACAGACGAACACACAGGGAACAGGCTTCTGGGGGAAATCCTGCCGCGGCCGTGGGAGCGGCGCCGCGGTCCCCCAGCGCCCGGGCGGCCCCGCTCGGCGGACGAGGATGGACGCATAAATGGACAGATGGGTGGATAAGCGCGGCCAGAGAGCAGGTGAGACCTGCCTATCCCTCGCCTTCACTGAAAAACTGGGACTTTGCTGTTTGCACCGCTTAAACCTTTATTCCCTGTACCTCACCCAGGCTTTTAAAAAAATCGTGTTTATCGCTGAATAACCTCTTTAACCTTCTTTCTGTCAGTGATGTGGGGAATAATTACATAGATACTGGCTCTGGTACTACAAAATCTATAACGAAGGGCAGCTAATCTAAATGGGATCAGGATTGGGCCCACAACCCCAGATTCTCTTTTAAACATCAGCCTAAACATGAAAATTTTTAAGTGGAAGAGCTCACGGTCATTCATCATTACATGAAAACGTATCAATTTTCAAAGTCGAAAAGACAAAACTCAATGGAAACAATTACTGCTAAATTCAATAAAGAGAAATGATCACAATTGATGCTTATTGACTTAAATGGATTGTTTATAATTTGTACAAAAGGCCAAGTGTGCCAGATATTTGAAACACCTCTTAATATATCATTCACACCACAACAGTGCATTTTCTGCAGTTATGGTAGAGTAAGTACATACCTAGATGTTTATTTGCCTTCTCCAGGTCTGTTTCATAACTGCAGTTTTGGTTAACCATAGCTTCTTAGAAAATGAGCTTGGCTTCTCCCAAATACAACCATAGAATTCAAGCAGCCTTGTAATAAAAGTCAGAGAAGACGTTCATACATCCAAACCATGCATTTTGACTCTGTTTGACTTATGCCGATTCTCAGTCCCAATCTTTGAAAACAAAAATATTTACATTATTCTACGGTCTGTAATATGAAGGGTAAGAAAAATGACCTGGGATCAAGCTTCTGCTACACAACTAGCCTTTTATTAGCAAAGGGGATCTATGTCCTTTTGAGCAGAGCTGATGCTGAGCCAGCACAACCCTTGATTTTAAGTGTCAGTCCAGGGAAGATGATTGCAAACATGAGGTTGTTCAGTACTGAAATGGCAACAGAAGCTTGGCACTATTCAGCAGGCTAATAAAACGGTGGGATGGAAAGAGGGGTATAACCCTGAAATGCACACGTGGCAGTACAAGCATGAGAATGGAAGAGAGGCCCATGAAAGTCATGGTTCAGCTCCTGCTAGACTGGCCCATCAGTCTGAAACCGTACCAACCCAGGCACTTCAACCATATCCTCCTGCCTTGGAATGAGCCTTAGGCACACAGGCAGCTCCAGTTCTCCTCTGAAATAAATTCCCTCTGTAATGCAGCCTGGAAGGTGTTTATTGACTTGAATTTTGCCTGCACCTGCACCAAGCTGAGACCCTGCAATGACAGAGCTAAGACCCCAAATGCTCTGAAAATGTTTAATGAGATACTGCATGCAGTTAGAAGTGAATAATAACCAACACCTCTGTATCTGGTGTACATGCAAAAAATGGCAGAAACTCAAACCAATCCTGAGAGTATGTGAATAGCATTGCAGAGAGGGATACCAGCTTCAGGTCAGGAAGGACAACAGAGAGGGTGAAGTGTGTGAGGTGGCACATAGCTCAAGAGAAAAGGAGATATCAAAGGTAAATCCTTCTTTTTCAAGACAAGATAGGAATGGATGAACTCTTGATACTTTAGTGGTATTACACATATGTATGCAGTTGCTTGGCAGTTTAGACATCTCACTAACCTAATTGTCTCTGCTTTGCTAAGCTTCAAGGATGCCATCCCTCCAACACATTTCTTAGGAGTCAGCTTTCCACTTGGGCTTGGAAAAATGATGATAAATGAACATGTGAAGTTCAAAGGGCAGTTTAGCAAATCTCCAAAGTAAGAGCACATGTTTAGTGTGCTGCTCTAAGGCCTTCCATGCTCCTGCCTTTGCCAGACAGATGCACTGTTTCATATTAAAATAATTATCTGGGACATTTATGAACACATTTGGGAAAACTAAGATCTCTTCTGTTGCCATATAAGGGAAATGAATACTGCTCAAGTTAGGTGGCAACAAAAATGCCTACCTGCCTCTCTGGGGTGGTCAACGACACACAAAACCCCAGAATAACCCAAGACTTGTCTAAGCAAAATTTTAAGTTGAAACTTCAAACTGTAATGAAATAGAAATTAAACATCCAACACAATCACCAACAGCACCTTCTCTATGTAGGTTAATATCCTCCTAGAGATGCATGTGAGGAGCTCACAATTTAACCACTACATAAATGTCAGCCTATGTTCCTATATATTTTGCATTAAATGGGTATGAAGTCCTATGGGAATATAAGAATATCCCAAGTTCTTACCATCAAATGTCAACTTGCTCCCTTCCCAAACTGTGTGCACTATTTTCTAGAAATCAACAGTATCTGAAGTCCTACAATAATTTTAAAAAGAAAACCCAACAATGCAAATGTAACATTCACCAACACCAGGTCTGCAAAGATCTAAGACTTAGAGAATGCCTTAGGACAGCAAACAGACAGCAGATTCCACCAACTGAACGTCTACCCCAACAGAGGAAATGAAACCAAACCAAAGACCTATCTGCTTTTCCTTTTTTTTTTTTTTTTTTGAGGGCTTGGGAAGGAGAAACAGGTAGTGAAATGTGGAATGGCAGAAGGGGCAATCTCATTAGGAATGGGCATTTTGACCACAAGATAGTCCTAGAGGTGGGATTGAAAATAACCTGGTAACATCTAAGCCTACGCAATATTAAATGCAGAGAACAAATGCTGCTATTTGGCAGTAAATTATGTGATGCAGAACAAAATGCTTGATACCACAGCTGCATGTATGATTACTTGGCTTCTTACTTTTAGAAGAGGAAACAAAACTGCATAGGTCTGTTTTGAGTATTGACTTTTAATAGCTTGTTTCTCATAAGGGAACAGGGGATGTTTTCTGTTTTAGAAATACAGGTATCAGTTGATCTTTAAATACAGCCTGCTCCTGCCAACAGGTCATGTACATGATTTATTTGGCTTCAGCTTTTGTTTTTATGCATTAAGCAACTTTCAACCTTCTTTTGTGATACAATATATAGACAAATTTAAGTACAGTAATAGTGTAGGTATTTTACCGTCTTCACATTTTCTTGACATACTGGACAAAGTGATACACATAAGTCTGCCCCCAAGTCCCAGTTTCATACAAAGCAAGTTGAATACTGCTTTCAGTGGCGCATTCAACTTGCTCTCACATTTCATTTGCTAAATCTACAGAAACAGACCCTTTGGAAATATCAGGAATTATTTCCAACTTTGTCCAGTGACATTCAAATGCTCAGGCAACTACTGGTAACTTTCATTTTATGGTTACTACACATGTTGCACGCTGACAGGAAAAGGAAAGTTTTAGAACTGGACAAGCTATAGTAATCTAGGTTTTGGTAGAGGAATTACATACAAAAAGGGGGACTTTATATATATAGTTTTCAATCTGTAGTTTCATTTTTCAAAATAAAACCTGTATATATAAATGGATAATATTCAAGATCTGTATAACAGTTGCTTTCTGGCTAAAACAATATATTTAGACAGAATCTCACTTTCTGTTTTTCAGTTCAAATGTACTAGCCAGTCCAGTCCTTTGGGAGAAAAAACTTCCATTTTTAAATCCTTTAGGATCAATCAGATTCATTATATGGTAATGACCTTAACTTATACAATATATTATATTATGAAGTGAACTGAAGGGGTTTAGATATCGGAAGTATTGGTTTGGGTGCAGTAAGCCAAACAGCCGTTTAAACATGATACTACAGCTGAAATAAGTCTCTGTCAGAATAAAAACCAACATTCATAAAAACAGCAGCAGCCATCAGTAACATTCACAACTGCAGGGATTTTTTACTGTGTGTAATTTTGCATTATAAGTAGAAGCCACAATAGTTTAAAGCAAAATTTAAAAAAATATCACTATAGTCTTGAATTTAATAATGTGAATTGTCACTCTTATAGCTGTTTATAGAAGTGTACTAAAAAAATTTACTTAAACATACGAATTTAAGACTTTCACTTTATTCAGCAAATTGGTTTATTTACACAATGGGGAACGCTGGTTGAATGCTGTCAATGTAATAAAAACAAATCTAACAGAGACAATACTGAACTCTCTCTATGTATTCATAGCAGAAATGACAAACTATTTCCTTACCTGTATCAGGAACATCAAGCGCAACAACGGGACAGTATCACAGGACACTGATTTAACAATAAACCACAGAGGTCCAGTAATACTATGGCAATTTACTCATGTATTTACTGACTTTAAAATAAAAACATTAAAAGTCAGCAATACCCAGTATAAAGTTCTGTCAATTATCAGAGTCAAACTCTGATGAGAAGGTCAGTAAAACCTTATCAGATCATCCACATTTCATAAAGTGACATGAGTTGCTTCAGACCACCAATACAGAAACAAAATTGATGAAAACAGATTACCCCCTAAAAGGCAACGATGATCTGGTAAGGGTTTAACTTAATGGAAGTTTAAAAAAAAAAAAAAAAGAATTGCAGAGCACAGCCCCTATTAGAACAAGCTAACTTTCCAACTTTCAAAAAAGACAAAAAAAAAAAAATTGAGAGAAAGAAAAAAAACCAAAAAACACTTCAACATGAAGCTACCATACAAAGTTTTTGTTTGTTTTCCTTTTTTTGTTGTTTTTTGTTTGTTTCTTTTTTTCTTTTAAGAGTTCAGAGTTGAAATTTAATCCTGGCTTTTTAGGGAGAAGGACAGTTTTGGCCTAGACTTTCCTTTGCCCAGGATAATTTTTTGCTCTTCCTTTTGCTGACGCTGTCTCTCTTGTTCTAGTTTCATCCTCTCCTCATGAATCTTTCTTTGTTCTTCAACAATTTTCAATTGTTCTTCAGCCTATATAGGAAAATGGTAAAATTTAGGCCAGCATATTTTGCAGTCATAAAAACAATTTACAAGTCCATATTAACTTCCAAACAGGTCCAATCCTGCATAAGTATGTAAGCAGTTCTGCGTGAGCTAGGTGCCATAGTTGGTTTCAGTGAAACTATTTACAAAATGGTTATTTGAATTGAGTTTAGAAGAAACACTGAGAACCTTCTACAGCTAATGTATCGAAATCTGGAGTGCTTACATGCCATGTTTTTCAGCATTGCTTTGCAAACAACACATTGTATTTTAATTAAGGAAGACATTAGATACATACAGAAATTGTCCCAACACTTGTCACCTGTAACATACATATATAATGAAGTAACATACCTTCAGGCCGAGGTCTCCCTGCTCCAAAACCCATCTAAAACTCCCTCCTAATCCAAAACCATCTTCACTTGATTTGCAGCTAGTCAATCCTTACATTGACCTATGGTTCTTACAGCTCTCTCAGTGATCTTCTAAACGTGCTTATTTAGTTTATTACATCAGTCAATACTTTAAATTTTCCATTTGTCCTGTTTCCACCATAAGAGGTTGAGAAGAGGATAAAACAGAAAGACAGCTAAAGCAGATGTAGTTCAAGCAAAAATATTCAAGAAGCCTCATTTTTATATGAAAGAGACGTAATTACTTGGGCAATTGAAACTGACAGAGTTCAATCAGGATTTAGAAGCAGCTTAGTTTCTTATCATTAATTGATTAGAATCAGCTAAATCATATTGAATGTTTTCATGTGGCAAGCACCTGATTAAATGGGCTTGAAAACCAACATAAACTAGACTTTGCTAGCTTACAAATCTTAAGCTTATGCTGAAAGTACCTTTCAGCACTTCTACATCAACATTAGACTACAATCAAATCTAGTTTGTACTTGTCCTGCTCAACAAAACAGAATTAGTCACACAAAGCTGAACATGTTTGCAAACTTACTTCAACGTTCCCCGTGAGATATAGCTAAAATGTACTTTTTCAATTCTGAAGGCAGCCATTTCCCCTCTAAATTAACTACATCCAAACTATTTTACCAACCTAGTGTTACTGCTAAGGATCTGGTCTTTTATGCTCAGGGGAAGGAAAGCAATGTTGCTGATGGAACCAGCAATAAGCAAGTTAAACTCTAGAAAGGGTTGATTTGTTTAAGTGTGTCGCAAATCCGGCAGAGACACCTGTATTTCCCTACAGAACAGTTAACTACACCTTCACATACCAGTTTAGCTTGTGCTTCTGCAATTTTTCGGTTATTCTCTTCTAGTATTCGCTCTAGTTCCTCACGCTTTGCACGCTCTTCTTCCTAAAGGGGAGGACAGGGCAAGATGTTAGTAAAGTAAAATATTCATTTCTGCATGTTCACTAATCTTTCTCAGAATTCTTTTGTGAACTGACTTAAGGTGGCAGCTTTACAGCCACCTATTTTGCCTCACAACGGTAAACTGTGCAGCCACTAAAACTGGTTTCTAGTACTCAATTTAAATCATCCCGCCCAGTCCAAACAGCAACCAACTAAACCCTCCCTAATCATAGAATCCTGACAATTTATTACTAGAATTTTAATATCACACAAATCAACAAGGACAACTACAAAAACTGGATAGTATTTACCAAATTAAAAAGTAATATAGAAAATATAAATAAAGTGAATAGTTTGTCTCACCAATTAAGTATACCTACGTATTCTTTACCTATACTCCTTTAATCAGCATTAAAAGTTGAATATTTACTGTCTTGTCCAGTGTCCTGCAGAGTGTGCTCCTCGGCTGCCATACGCGCCAGCTTCCTCTTTAAAATGATTTGTACTGTTAGCTTGGCAATACCTGCATCAGCAGCTCAACCATTTATAAAGAAACAACATACAAGGAAGGCTGAGCTGAGGAATGCAGATGTTTATGGTAAGAAGGAACAAAAATATGTAAATCATTCCTAAGGCAAACAATTAATAAGAAAAATACATTTACTGTTAGTGAAAAATACAAATGGTAATCCATACTTCATGGAGCTATGGGCTTCTTTCATGGGGAGAATGGACTTAACATTCAGTATTTTGACAATTTTAAGACAGCTGAAACTGTCTGCAGTATGAACTTGGAATTCAGGAGTCCAGGGAAGGCAAGATCAGGAAATAAAGCCTTTTAATTGTTGTTTTCTTGGTGAATTTTATGGAACTCTGTTATGCAACTCAAATATGAAGACTGCGTGAAAAATTTTGAAGTGTTTCAGTTCACATAATATATATCCAAATTATTTTTATATTTGGAGGATTTAAAGATAGCCAGAGGTTTGTGTCTGTGTAAGAAAAAAAAGTTAATACGAACAAAGCAAGCATATGAAAACTTCTTACTATGACTAGTAACCAGCTACTAGCTAGCACACTTCACTCCAGGCATGGAGGTTTGTTCTGCATTACGAGGAACCGGTGGGACTTCTCCACATGACAACGACAATAACAAAAATACTTTTTAAAAAAAAATCAAGTCATCCATCTGTTCAAATGAAAACCTCTAAATATTTAGAATTTGCTGACTATGAACATGTAAATTCAACTTGAACTCTTTGATTTTAAGGTCTGAATTTGCAAAAAAAAAGTATAATTTATTTAATATTTATTGTAACTTAGCATTCCATTTGTTTCCATTTAATTTGAAACTATGTGACTGACAAGTCACATCTAGTATGAAGGGGAAAGCTGCATTGCTACTGTCTCTCCTTTCGTAAGCCAATCAAAACATTAATTTAAAATAAACTGTGTAGGACGTACAGAGTGAAAAAACCATTTGACACTTAAGACTATTTAGCACAAATTTCCTCTACAGTTTGAAGTTTGTCTTGAAATTTCTAGATCCTGGAATGATTGGTGCAGGCAGGCATCAAAGCCTTTAGTAGCAAATTACTGTCTCACAGAAAGACATTTTCAGCTTCTGCTCCAGCTGCTGATTAAAAAACAAAACAAAACAACAAAAAAAGCCCCAAAAACCCAAGTCACACGTTCAGCTTGACTTCAGACAAGGGCAACCTGTTTTTTTATAACTTCTAGGGAGAAAAAAAAGGAGTTGTTAGTAGTTATTAAAAATGGATATAATGATTTGGACAGAGATCCTTCGTGAAGACGTGGATGGGCTTATGCTCGAAGTCCCAGAATTAGTCCAATGTATGCTCAAGGAAAATGTTCATTTTAAATGAAGAATAAGAAACCTATTTGTTAAACACAGGTACTGCAGCTCACTGCTGGACCCTGCTTTTTGCCTGACTGAAGGCAAAAGCCTCTTACAGTCTAGGTAAACAAAATGAAACAAATGAAGGATACATAATTACAGATTTTTCAATACCCTTCCCCAAAATGAAAGGACTGCTGATAAATCCTGCAGCCATGGCAAAAGTTTCAAACAATTCTGAAATATGTAGGTCAGTTCCATTAAGAATCAAGTATCCTTGTTCAGGTTTTAGGAGAGTAACTGTTTAAATATCAGTGAGCTCCTCTGAATAGGCTAGAAATTAAGTTTCGCAGCAATGCAAGTTTATATGAGAAGGGAATTAGATTTGCTGTATTCCATCTCTTTCTGAACCGAACAGGAGGCACAAACCGACACTGAAAGTTTTGCCATGGACTGTCTCTACTTTCCAAACGACCGAGCGTTACCTCTCTGGCTTTTTGTGCTGCAAGTTCAGCTTGTCGCTGTCGCTCGAGTTCTTCGAGCAACTGTTTTTCCATGATGCGCTTAGCCTCCTCCACCCTGCGGAGAACCTCTCGCTCAATCTCATCCTTTCTTTTCTCTAACTCTTCTTCTACACGTTTAGCTACAAGTTCTTCCACTCTTCGAGCAGTTTCTTCCTCTATGAGTTTCTCTTCAATTTCTTGTTGACGACTGCAAAATGCAAACATGAGGATTACATTTTTAATCAATAATGTTCGCACCGAAACAAACTCCTTCAACACACAGCATCAGCCATGCTACTGAATAACTTCTACACGTAGATCATATATTTAAAGAATATTTTGCCCTACATCTAAAGAAAGTGAATATTCAGGCAATCAATGTTCCTATCACAGGGAATCCATTCAGACCATACCGTATTTAGCATCTTTCTATATACTAACAGACTAAATTGAAGACAACTTATCCTACTACTTCTTGATTACAATTAGGGGGAAAAAAGAGAAAAAAGAACAACCCAAACCAATAACCACAACGCAATGCCCTCCTCCTCCAAAAAATCCAAACTCCACCCAACTTTGACCATCATTCACCCTTCAGGAGTTTAAATGGTCTCAATTTTTCACATATAGTAATAATATCCTGTAAAATCTTGCCACAAGGCCACAACCTCAGAGGCACCAAACTAACTTCCATTATCTTAAAATAGAAGACAGAAGCAATAAAATTTGCGATTTCAATATTGTAGGTAGAATTGTAGGTGTTGTACCTGTAATCTAGTCATCCAATCATTTACCCTAACAAATTTCAAGTACTTCAGCTCTTAACTTTTTTTTAATACAGCACTCTGTTTCTACCATAATTATACAAAATAAATTATCAACAGTACCAAGCACTAAATAAATCCTTGCAAACTGCCGCTTTCCAGGTTCTGAATTTTGGAAATATTTTTAAATGTCTTGTCTTTATTTTAGTTTCGCAGCAGTATTATCATTTAGCCTGATCACTGTTTTAATTTTTCACTAAAAAGGATACAAAAATACTAGGAAAATTTGCAGGTTAATTACCAAATACAGAAAAACAATCCAGGTAGCAATCACTAGTACAACATTGCAATTAAGATATTCAAGGATGAACGACAGAAAATATTCTGTATTTCATGTAGTACTATTTATTTGGAATTATTATGAGCTTGGGGGAGAAGACTCTTGGTTTTAAACTTGACACTGAACTTTCATTTTAAATATTCCGTGAAGTACAGAACAATCTTATGAAACTTATCGTCTGGCCTATCAGCAACACAAATCCGGGACTTAGAATAACAACTACTGTTGTAATATCTTAATATTCTGTCATTTTCAGAATGTCTGCATTTTCTTATCTCATTTGGAAAATCTTTCCCAATCTTATTTGAAAAGTAACTAATTAAAAAAAAAAGTTACATAATTTACCAACTTTTAGATGACCCGAGGCACAATTTGCAAATATGCAATAAGGAGATGATGAAGTATGGATCACTCATCTACATACATATGGGAAATACAAAGGTGAAAGGCTCCCAATTTCCCCTGTTCACGTGTCATCTTTTCAAAAGTATACTGAACTAAGTGGATCTCCTTCCTAGAATGTTTTGGAACCCTCAACTCAATCATTCGGCCAGAGAATACCAATTTTAGTCTTACGATCCTCCAAAGATAGCAATCGTAGCTGGGGGCACATTAGGCCAGCATTCACTTTTTCAAAATGGACACAAAATATCCTGAGGTGATTTTTTTCAGAAAAAAAACCCCAAAACAGCATAAGACAAACAAAAAACCTAGACCACTCCCAGAAAAATGCATCAAACCCATTCCGAAACTCATTTAAGTGTATCTCTGCCAAGCTATGACCCTCTGTAGACAAATGTTTAAACATCCTTTATATACTAAATATCATTTTACTTTAAAAGGTTTCTCTTCCCTCTTACAAGTACTTATTCAGCAGCACTCTCACCATCCTGCACCAATACCGCTTAGCATACTTTAGAGCCTGTTCTAAAGAAATAAATTGTCATAAAGTTCATATTCTCATGTTTTATTAAACTATCACAGCTTTATGTTTAACATCACGAAATCTAGAAAAAAAAGTCAGCTAATTGAATAAAGATAAGTGCATAGTTACAAAAATACCATGACACTCATGTCTGAAATAGATTTTCAAATATCCTCAGCAACTGATGTACTCAAGCATTGCGCCTGCACACATTTCATTCTTCTCATTCCAACAAATTCCACTCAAATTTAATTAAACCAATCAAATGTATTTTTAGACTTACAGGCAATGATAATATTACAATGGCTTAGACCTTATCAAGAAAATAAAATTATAATCTTAGTGATTTATTCTGTAGTATACCAACTTTTTTTTTTTAATCACATGAACTTACAGTACTTTATCATTTCATCATCCTGGCCTACTGAGTTACGATTCCAGAGCAACAGGTAAGTCACTAATGTAAAAACTATTTTTACTATGATCCACTTACTTCTTAAAGACTAATTGTATGAAATCTCCAGAAAAGAAACCACTTACATTTTACAAAGTTTCTGAGGGGAAAAAAGTCATACTTGCAGGACAAGAAAATGAGCATTACAGGAAAGGGCTGAAGTTAGGCTGTGTATTGAGATTTGAACAAGACATGAGAAGAAGAAAGTCACTTCCAATTTATGAACTGTCCACTGATTTATTAAATCAGAAAGGAAGTACTTCTTTCCTTATCTAATATGAATCTATACTAACATACATAACATAATTCACAGATAACTTACTAAAATACCATACTTTTCTACTCTACTAAGTTTTACTGCTTTTTCTTTATAAAATTTAAAGTGTACTGAAGGAATATCAAAATTCCATGCCCAATCTTTTCCAATATTGATTCTTCCTCAAATGCCTACTATTCTGTAGCAAGTATCGCTCAAATATCAAACTCCTTCTATACACACTTCATGAGCTGTAAAATGTCAAAGCTAACTTACATAGAAAATTTACTTACATATTAACTAAACCAACTTGTAAGTACTAGAATAAGCTATTCAATCTATTCTCAAATTGTTAAGCCCATTCCAGTTCCTCACTGTAGATATGCACAGAATATTTTTCTTAATTTAGGTACTAAATAAAATTCTAAACCACAAACCGAGGATCAGTATGTCAAAACATATCAATTTGCACGTGTTTGTGTTACTGTGGAAGTTTTTGACGACATCACTGTCAAAACCCTGAACTTAGCAAAGGTGATTATCTTCAAACAGAAATGAAAGTGACAACTTGGGGTCACCAAGCCCGACAACGACAACTAGTATTTCCTGAGAACGAACGATATGACTGAAGTAAAGCTCCACCTGAGAATTAACAGCACTACTTGGCTTCACATGTACAAACAAGTGCTATTTCTGGATTAGGTGGTCCAATGAGCAAGGGTAGTGATCTCAACTGCTCAAACCGTTCTCCTCTCTGCTGCATAAAGGTCTGTTTTATAACTTTATATGTTGCTAAACACATTATTGCACCGCCATCGTTTATTAAAATAGTATTTATATCTGCAGACTTAATAAATAATCACACTCCCCATAACATAAACTGAAAAAAGGGCAAGGTTTCAAATGAAACAAAGCACCGGATCTCACCGTCCCATTTGGCAAGAAAGTAATCCCACAATGTTAATATAGCAGCGGCATAGTGTTTCTTGAAACCCTCAGTCGAGCAACTCCAGGTGCGTCCGCTCGACGCGTAGCAAGCTCCACGCCACGAAGGGGAGGGGCGGGCGTGTGGAAGCGCAGCACAAAGCCTCAGGGGCGCCGAGGCCTCCGCCGCAGTGGGAAGTTTAGGAGCGACGCAGAAGGGAGAGACCAGCGACGGCGGATGGGAAGCGGGCAGAGCCGGCCCAGAGGGAGGAGGCGTGCGGGGGGCTCGCACCCCGAGTGGGCGGCTCCTAACGCACCTGAGGGAGCCGGGCTTAGAGAAAGGGGCGGATGGCGGGAAAACAGGCATTGGTTAGGCCTCAGCGAGGGCCTAAACGCTTGTAGCCAGCCGTAAGCGGCCCTAGCCCACAGGAAGAAGGCGCGGAGAGAGAGGCACCAAGGCACGGAGCACCTCCCTTCCTCCCCCATCCCTCACCACCTCCCTCGTCCCCAGCGCAGGCCCAGGGCTCACATTTTCCGCTGCCGCTCAAACTCCGCTTTTTTCTCCTCCTCCTCCCGCTTCTGTTTCTCGTCCAGGCTGCTGCGCTTGCTCACCGTGCGCCCGAAGATGTCGATACGGTCGGGGGGGGAGGAGGCGCGGTCGCGGTCCCGGTCCCGGTCGCGCCGGGAGGATGGGGCTGTGTTAGAGCGCGAGCGGGAGCGGGACTCCCGGCGCCGGTTCCGCTTGCTCTCCCGGGACTTGGAGCGCTTCCGTGCCCGCTCCTTTTCTCGGGAGCGGGACCGCGATCGGCTCCGGTTCTTCTTGTTGTGCTTGGAGCTCTTGGTGTGCTTGGAGCGGGACGAGCTCCGGCTGCGGGACCGACCCATCCCGGCACAGGAGAGGAGAGGCCGCGCAGGCGACCGCTCGACCACCCCCGCCCCTTTTGCTAGCGGCGCCTGAGAGAGGTGCGAGGAGGCTCTGCGCGCATCAGCACCGCCCGGGCGGGCCCTTCGTCCTGTCCCTTTCCACCGCTTTGCGCTGCGAGGAGAAGGAACAGGCCCCGGGAGCGGGAGCGAGTCCGGACGCAGCCAAGATGGCGGCCCTGGCTGAGCAGTGACTCTCCTCTCCCGCCCCACAATGCACCGCGCCGCGCTCGAGCTGTTCGCTCCCCTCCCCACCGCCTCCGGCGCCGAGCCGGAGGAGCACGAGAGCACTCGTCAATGTTCGGCAGCCAATGGCGAGCGCCGCGCGGAGCGGGCCCCTCGGCAGTGGCGGCGGAGAGCGCTCCGGCCGAGGGGTCGCCTCAGAGAGAGTTGCTGTGTTTCCTTTCGCTGAAAGTTGTCTCAAGCATTGAGCATTTTCGTTTTGTTTTGATAAGGGAAACAGAGGGAGTTATCAGTGCAGACTACGTAAGTTGCGAAAAACTATTAAAGACCCGCTAAATTGTGAAAATGAATTTTTGAGTCCTTTTGCACCCCTGGGAAGACCCATCCTTAGAGGGAACGAATCCCCTGAGATTCGTAAATGCTCATTGGTCGAAAGGAACGACAAAAGTCACAGGGCCGCAAACAACCAGAAAGTTTTATCAGTGAATTACACACTTGGCAAAGAAATTAGTGTGTTAGTCCCTGACCTACTGTATAAACGCACGGTGGTGGGTTTTGGATAAAAGGGCAGGGTGAAAGGGAAGAGAGGAATTAAGGAGGGAAAGATGAATTAAAGATGAAAAAGAGGTCATCACTCCTGGTTCCAGCATCGACCCAACCGAGGGGATGTCAATGCTGATTTCAGCGTCGATCCAGCTGTGTCGGTCTGGCCGATGAGATGCCCGGAGTCCTAGGGGTCTGCTTCCTTGTAGTTTGTCTCCAGTGCAGCATAGGGAAGGGCTGTCTTGGTCGTATTTAAATGTATTTACCTGTGCACGTTATTGTCCATCGTTAGCAACAGATGTGTAGGCATAGGAGAGTATGAACTCAGTGGTATCCAGGTCAGGCGGAGAGTATGAACTCAGTCGTTCTGTAGGCATCTGTGTAGGGTGTTTTTATCTCAGTTCTGCCATGTAATTGCTAGCCATTTCTGCCATAACGAGATTTGGAACTAGTGTTATTCTTTATTTTAGTAAACTGGGGCAATCTATAGATAGCTAACCTCATTCTTCACTTTGAGCCAAAATTTTAGCTCCTTGATATCTTTCAGAACTTGTGTGCTTTTCTTTTTTTCTTTTTTTTTTTTTTTAATAGGTCTGCATTTTTTCTAAGTACTTTTACTAAGCTTGCAAAAGGTTCCTTTAGTCATTGGACAAAATCGACTCTCACTTTAAGATCTTTTCTTCTCATTCATTTGATTGACTTGCCTTATTTTTCTCAAAGGAAGACTTTCTTATTTTGAAACTCAGTCTTAGTCTATTTAGTACCAAAAATAAGTAAAATGGAAGCATCTTTCTGACAGGTCATTGTGCAAGTAA
The DNA here is from genome assembly GCA_013398055.1 of Ifrita kowaldi. Classification (NCBI taxonomy): domain Eukaryota; kingdom Metazoa; phylum Chordata; class Aves; order Passeriformes; family Cinclosomatidae; genus Ifrita; species Ifrita kowaldi. The sequence continues at coordinate 887,156 of VZRS01014134.1, read as the reverse complement.
CAGCAGAGTAAAGCACATGGTGAAACCTGCACGGCAGGAATTCCAGTGCCACAGGCCCTGGGCGTACTTGTTTGTCCCTAGCCCTGGGGAAGCTCATGCAACAGGTAACTAAGGAAGTTGATAATCAGACCTTTTAGCCCCTGACCGGGCAGGTAAGTTTCTAGCTGGCACCTTTCCTGCAGCAATTTGCTACAAGTGTGTACTGGAGCTTTTAAATTCATTCGGTGCATCAGTTCCTGGATAAAAAATGTATCATAATTTTTTTAGTACTACATATCATAGTGGATGTACCAAACTTGACCTGAAATGTAGCAGGGAGGAAGGGGCAGAATTAATTATTTTACAGTCACTTATAACTATAAATGAGTTTTTAAAATATTTATCATAAACCGAGGTGCCTCCTTGGTAAAGTCACTATAACCTGGACCTGTATTTATTGTTATTTTATACAACCTTGGTTGTCTGAAGAAGTACCAGTTTCATCAGCAGATTTTTATTCCTATTTATTAATATTGACTCATCAGAGTTATAAAATGTAATATGCAATATTTTATGAGAACAAATAATTATGATAGATTGTGTGGAATTAAGGAATTATATAGATTAATGAAATAATTTTCTCCAATCCATTATTGTATTGTTCCATCTCATTTTTTTTACATTTCCAAATAAATAAGAACACAAGATTTTTAATACCTGTAATAGTTTAAGGTCATTAGTCTATTTACTTTGTTATTTATGAGGACTAAATTCTAGTGCTTCTGGAAAAAGCTCTTTTTCCTCTTAAAAAATACATTCCTAATAGATGAAAAAAATAGTAGGAGAACATTGCGATCTGTGATGTCTTTTTACTTTGAAGTTTGGTAGTTGTTTGATTGCTTTTTTTTTTTTTTTAATTCCTTCACCTTATATTTCCTATCTTAATGATAGTAAAATATTAATATTTAGGGGTTTTTTTTCCACCCATATATAATTACAATTTATATGGAATTACAGTATCAAAAGGAACTTTTTAGTAAATACAAAATTTAAAAACTTTGTTTAATTACATAATTTGATTTCTTGCTTTCAGCTGATTAAAAAAGAAGATGGTAATTTCCCTTGTCAATTTCCTTTCAAAATTTTCAATATTTGATTAAAGTCATGCAAATTTTTTTTGGATTAAATAATATTAGAATTTTTGTGTTTTTAATCCTACCTAAGTACGTGTTTTTTTCCCAGTTTGCAAGACATACTGAATTTCCGTGCACCCTTGTATTTTTGCATTTTTTTTCCATTTTAATGTATCTCAGCATATTAAAATGCATAATTTGCTTCTTAAATCGGTTGCCTTGGAGTTGGAAAATACCTTATTTGACAGCCAAATGGTGGTGTAATTAAAGCACCTCACCCTTCTTTATCTTGGCTACTGTCATCGCATGAAATCTCTCAACCCACAGGCATTTGGGGGTAGCTCCATGGAGATATTGTGTTCTTTTAATCTCCAGATTGTACCTGCTCTTGCTTACACCTCCACTTCTGTCATTAGCTGGGTCAAGAGGGATCTGGGGAGATTAAAGGTGGATTATTTTGGGTTGTGCTAGTGTGGCACAGCTGGATGTGGCATCTTTGCAATAGGTTAAAACAGAAGAACTCCGGAGGGCAAGCAGGGGAAGAAAGCAAGAGCATAATAGGATAAGGTGTTTGGTATGTAATTTGCTGTCATCTGGTGCAGTCTGCCTCGCAAGAGTAAGAGGGCAGAAGTAGCACAGAAGAGCTAAGGAGAAAAAGGTGGTTTAAATGTGTATTGGTTCTTTCAAAGTAGCTGTTTCAGCCAGAGTTCAGAAACTATGAATACAGGTGTGGGGCAGGGGGGGTGGTTTTTATTTTTTATTCTGAGTCAGCACTGGGATTTGTGTCATGTAGATCACAGAAGCTGTACAGGAGTAGGGGTTGTATCATTTAGTCACTTTTTAACGATTTTTTTATACCTAATGCTGGAGTTGCTTGTTTGGCTTATGTGTTTTTTGTCAGGTGCTTTGTTTCTCTTTGAGCAGCTCTATGGAGTTCTGAGCTGCTAAGCTGCAGAGGTAGGGAGATGAAGCACCCAGGAGACTGGAAGAACAGCTGTGAGGAAGGCATGGCAGGAGCATGGAACAGCTGGCAGAAAGAGAAATATCCTTTCTAAAACTTGAGAGAATAAGTCACTAAAACTCTGCTTCAAAGGACTACTAAAAAGGGGAAACACAGTTTAATTGAAAGAATGTAGAGGAAATGCTGTAAAATGAGAAATTAAATAGATGGAAAGAGTTTTCACATTGTACCTATGAAGAAAAGTTGAGTAGATTGTATACATAAGTATAGTTACTGGGTAAAATAACTATTTTCCTCTTTTCCATATGTTCAGATGATAATCATGTCCTTGGAAATGAGCAATACTGTACAGAATGCTGTTGAAAGTGTTTTGTAATTTGAATATGCAAAAAGGCACAGCTTGAGTAATCAGGACTAGTGTGTGGATGTATGATAATCAAATTAATTTAAAACAATATCTGGTTTCTTTCCCATGTGGATTTAGTTTTAGCAAATAAATAAAATTGCCAAATTGCGATTAGTGTGGGAATTTAAAAATTACATTGTCAATGTCAGAGGACATTTTATGATTTTTGTTTTATGTAAGCCCACTAGCCACTTTTTTTCAACATTTGGACTATTTTTTTCTGTCTACATGGAAGAAGGGAAAGGAATGTTCATTTGCATGCTTTGTTTGCAGTGCCTAGTCTATTTAGGTCCTAAACAACAAAAGCTCTTGAATGCTGTTAGAAGTGGTGAACATAAGTTTTGATCACAACTTGAGACACTGATCTGCAAACCATAGCGATTCATAGTAATGCACCTTTTCCTCAGCATTTTTTTTCAATATCATTGATACCATGTGAAGTATGCACATTTAAGATCACATATAAGTATTTCTATATGAACGTATGACTTGGTCCGTCAAAAATTGGCAATAATAAAAGTCCAATCAACCTTCCTGAGCAGCTGCATAATCATAGAGCTACTTTAACTCAGTAGGCATGCTCTCCTTTTTCTGAAGGACTTCATGGCAATTATAGTGTTGGTATGTGTGACTAGGGATTTAAGCCAGTCAGAAATGAGTTGAGGTGTCATCTAAGCCTCATGAGGGACTGATCCAATGTGAACACCGGGATAATGCCTTTAAAAAACCACCAAACCCACAAACAAAACAAACCAGAGTAGCAACGAACACTGTTATTCAAAACCAGCTTGCTGATGATTCAGTGGTTAACAGTGGTTAGACTAGTTGGACGAGCAGGAAAATGGGATTCAGGTGTGTCCTCATTCGTATCAACATTTCTTCCTTCCCATGACCATATGTTAATCACCAGGCCAATGTCTAGGCTGGAGGAAGGTGAGAAGGGAGCTAAGGGCAAAGTTCCCCTCTGTGTCCTCACAGATTTCACAAAATAGAAGATGAATGTTGAGAGGCAGGAGGCAACATGTTGTAACCTAATGTCATTGGTACTCTGGAAGCAGGGGAGCAAGTTACTCTGGATTTAAGTCTATTCAACAGACTAGTTTTGAATTTTGTTACATAATCATGAGACGAGAGACAGGGCTAACCCTGAGTGCTGGAGCACAAAACTTGGCAGGTGCTGTAACTGCTTGGGTGTTGTATAACATTTCCCCTCCCACGGCAGCTGCGTTTCAAAAGGAGTGAGCTGTGTTCTGTTCTTCAAAGGCTACTGTAGGCACTGCCCTCAGGAGAGGACTCCCAGTTTTTGGCTCCAGAATAGATGAAAATGCCACCTTTGTGGTGCTGACTCAGACACCTCGGCTTTAACAAGGCGACAGCCACGCCTCCTTGCACAGCATTTCCTCTTGGCTTTGTGACTCCTGGTTAGCATGTGTATTTGATGAGTTCCTAAATTATGTTTAATTCTGCAAAAAGTATTTGGATTAAATACTGGCTGTGGAAACTTTATATCCAGAATGTTTTGCATTTGATTGCTTTAATCATGATTTTCCCTGCTTTTTTTCCTGCTTATTTCTTTAAACACACTAATATCTCTAGTAGTACCACTTTTTCAGTATGAAAATGACTGGGATTGATTACTTTTTTTTTTTTTTTTTAAGTAGTCAAGAAGCAATTTGTTTATGATAAAAATAGGGTTGCAGTTATGGGAAAAGCATCCTACCCACACTTAAAAATTAAATCAATGCTACCACAGTTAGTGGGAATTGACCCTGAAGCATTATTTAATGTTAACAGCTATTGTGTTAAAATTTTATCCAAAAAGAGTCAGATGAAACCTTCTTTTTTT
>VZRS01014134.1:843898-877568 GCA_013398055.1 Ifrita kowaldi | reverse complement strand
TTTTTTTTTTTTTAAGTAGGCTTGGAGCTTTTGAGGTAATGTTAAATACATTTTTGTTATTGAAAGAAATCTGAACCTGAAACTACACTGATAGCTGAAGACTGATAGTTGTTCAGTGGTCATTGTGCTGGGACCTTTGCATATGGCTGTGTATGAAACTGACTGTGCTTCATTCTGTAGTGTTCATTTATGACAGAAATTTTTACTATAAGAGAAGGTAACTGTTCTTTCTTCTGCCATAACTCTGCAAAGTTAGATATCAGCCATATTTTTTCATAGAGGTCGTACATTTATCTTTCATTAGACATTTGTGTGCAGCTATTTAAAAATGTCAAACTCATGAATTAATATGAAAGCAATCAGTTCAAATATGCTGGTTTTAAGAGTGATATGAAAAACAACATGAAGAAATGAGAGTTCCTGAAATATTTTATTTCCCTTTTCAGTAACAGCCTTGCTTTTAAGAAATAAAACAGCCGTATTTTACTTTCCTCATTTGGTTTCCCTCTGTGAAAAACAGTGATAACAATGCGTCTCAATCTCCTTGCAATTCTTTGAGATATTTGAAAGGAAAATGCAAGTGAATAATTCAAATATTTTATAGTAGCGCTCTATGAGGTTTATTTTCCTCTGTCTGAAGGATGCTTGAAAATCTATTTTCTTCTTGCCTGTTTCAAAATGGGATAAAGAGTTTTCTGTATCGCTAGATACTTTGGTTAACACTCCTGAATTGAAAAAAGACATTTTAAGAGCTCTGGACAGACTCAGGGAGGTTAGCAAAAGGATTTGCAGTCATGCTCGAGGATATTGGGGAGTGAGCTAACTGCACGCGTTAAAGATGACTGCCAACAGTATTGTATGAGTAGTGCGTGCTCCCGGTGGCAGTAGAGGGCACCCGAGAGCACGTCCCCCACTGCCGCGAGTCCGGCGGGAGGATGGAGCGGCAGATTCCTGCCAGAACTGAAGTTCCTTCGCTGGTGTTCCTAGTGAAAACTAAGCCTCTGCCAGGCCCGCTGCTGAGATGGGGCCTGGGCAACTTGAGTTTCAAAACTGTCGCCTTGGGAATTGTACGTTACTTTTTTTCTACTGAGGGTCACCAGTTTCTTTCCAGTTCTCAACACTTGTTTCGCTTCTGTGTTTGTTTTTTTTTTCCCAAAGCATAGAATATATTAAATGAATGCATCCATTAGAATACTGCAATGAGAAGAATTGGTATGGTACAATTAGAGGAACACTGCTTCCTATTTTGAACAAAAGCAGTGTTGACAAAAATCTACAGGAGCAGGTCAACCTTCGTTGAACAATATTCCATTTCCCATTTTATATGCACTACAGGGCAGTCCCTTGCCTTTGATGGAAATAAACACACTGTTTGTCAGTCCCAATGGAAGCAGAATTCTTGAATGAGTCTAAAGTTTCCTTTTATAAGAAAGCAAGTAAGAACAATCCTTAGTGACTAGTCTGACGCCTATTATTACTGGTTTATCAAAGCCTCCACCCATTCCATGTGGATAATGGACTCACTCAGTTCTTAACATAATTATTAGTCTAGACTGGAGACATGTCAGGTTAATAGTTCCACAGAGAAGGGTTTTCCCCTTTAAAAGCAGGTGGGAGCTTGAATCATTGGGCTAAATCTGGAACATGCTCCTGAAGACCGTGATTTGGTCCCGTTGGCAAAGATTGCTATACTGGGAACTGCTCCCAGAAAAGGCAAAAACATGAATCACAAATAAGCTGTTTGATTCCCTGTTGAAAGGATCTAGTGAAAAAGTCTCAAGAGCAGCATAGGCTAAAGGATTTTATATTAATGATGAGTTTCATTTCATGTTTGGCCTTGGCCTACTGCTGTACAGAAATTAGTGTACCCAAATATATGAATCATTTCTGAAAGTGTCAGATACAGTGTCTTTTGCTAAACTGTATTATCAACCATGCTTGATTTGATTAGATAGTTATTTCCCCAGCTTCTATTGGATAGATAATCTGAAACAAATGCCTTCAATTTGCCCTGAAAAGAGAATATTAACTTTGTAATTATATTTTGGCTTTGGTGACCTCTTCAAAGGATGGTCTCTAAACTAAAAAAAAAAAAAAAAAAAAAAAAAAAAAAAAACAAAAAAAACCCCTGGAATTCATGCTTTCTTAGCACTTCTTATAATACAGCTTCACTGATGACTTACAATAATTCCTGCTTCCAAACTATTGTGGGAAGTCAGGAAATTTACAAGGTAGGAATTTCTGTGCTTATATCTGTAGTAATCTTAAAAGCTAGGAAAGATGGTTATTCATTTTTGGTTATGGAAGCAGAGTTTATCAATTCATTTTTGGTTATGGAAGCAGAGTTTATCAAAGAAAGCTTCAGATTTTTACAGAGTGTCTGAGAGCATTTTTATGTCTAGCTAGCATGGGTGAAGTAAATATTTGGTCAGCATTTCCATTATGAACCTTCATTTTCAGTATTTTGTAGTAGTAGGAATCACTATTTTTTTTTTCCAAGTGGAAACCTGGCATGTAACATCTCAGTCCAATTATTTTTGTATATTTTGAGACAAACCAGTTTGTCCATTATTAAGTTTTATTGATATCTTAAATGTTTTTATGGCTTCAGGTGCCTTATTATATTCCTGTAATAGTGCAGGAATTAGTTAAAAAGAAGTTTTGCATGAAAAGCAAAGTTTTCAATATATATTATATATTTCAGTATATATATTTTTTGCACCATAAACCCTCTTGTAAGCAATACCTGCAGAGCATTAATGCTAGAGCAGAACCACCAGCAAGTTAACAATTCACAGAAATAAGTACTTTTCCTTTCATTGTCCATGCATTATAATCCACAATTCTCTGAAAAGCGTATTAACTTCCTTGATGAAGAAATATCTTCATCACTGGTTTAAAGTAGTTTTGAATTTATAGAAACAAAGTGTATTTGTAATGCCAAGTAAGTCTGTAGATGCAACAGTATATGTAAATTTTATACTCTTCCCCTGATCAGAGTGTTTTCTTTGCCCATTCAATTTCCGTGCTTCATTTTACTAATGAATGATAGCGGTTGCAGCAATGATAATGAAAATAATAATGGATCTTAATAAAAATACAATGTCTTGTTTCACAAAAACTTTGGAAAGCAAGTGTATTCAGTGAAAAAATGCAGTCTGATACTCTGTTTTGTATGACGTGTTTTAAATACACCTGAATCCTTTTGAAATTGGGGAACTTCAACAAAGGATGGGTCTGAAGAAGGCAGGTGAGATGGTTGGCTGTGTGCCTGTCTTTATAGCTGATGTTAATAGGCTCTACAGGTACAAATACCTATAGGAGCAGCATTTTGAATGCCCCTGCTGAGCAGATTCTTGCAGAGACCAGTGTACCAGTAATCCGTGGTGATCCTGCTGTGGTCTAACATCAGGAAAACACAGTAAGTTTAATGATGACTCCAGTATTAATATTTAAGATGCATTTGCCTGCTCCAAACACATTATTACTATTAGGATCATCATCATTACAAAGAATTTAAAATCAGGCCTCAGACTGAGTAATCCTGTACTGTTCCAGGAAAGATGTTTCAGATGAATGTTTATCTTATTCCATGGCTGAAGGCATCAATGATTCCTCTTATGCTCCTTCAACCACCCTTTTTGTCTTGTATATGTAATTAGGTTAAGCTGCCATACTAGAATATGAAGCTAACTAGCTTGGGTTTATGAAAGGCAGAGGCTGTTTTCACTAATTCAGAGCCAAAGAATATATTTTGTGTAGCAGCAGAAGGGGAAACTACTTGTCCTAGTACCCTAGAACTTGATCTTTTATAAAAAAAATCTTTTAGCAAAATTTTCCTTTAAGTGAAACCTTTGGGTTTGTAATACATTGTTTCAGTAGCATCATTATAATAGCATTTAAGCCCTAAATGAGCACGTTTAAGCAGGACCTCTTGTCGCTCAGTGCTAACTGCATTCCTGAACCCTCGCTTGGCCATTGTGGCCTTTCTGCAAGTGAAAGAGTGAGAGAATCTTCACTGTGATTGACATCAAGAAGGGATCATCTCCCTGTGGCAGTGACTGTGGCTGACTCACTGTCATCCTTCCCTGCTGGACTACAAATATGTATAGTAATAGAGCTCTGTGAGGGGTGAGACTTTCTGGCAGTGTGTTACTTTTGTCAAGCCACAGGGATTTAAGAACTTCTTGGGTAACCTTACAGTAGTTATCCCTGAACTGGCAAACCCTGGTGGAAAAGAATTATTCCAGTGAAATGACTCCCTCGTTTGTAAAAACAAAAGTCAGAATCATACAATGTGACTGGAGATATTAAATATTTTATGTAATGATTTCCTTTAATAACAATCATAACATAAAGCATGTAATTTTTCTTAAAGTCTGTATTAGAGTCATGCTGACTTCTCGTGATATCATGCAAAAACAGAAACATATGAAATATCAGAAAGTGGGCAAGTTCATTACACAGAACTTGGTTCTTGGCAGTCATTTCAGTTTAGGGAATTTCTTGTTTCTGAGGCTGCCATTTCAGAGATATTTATTGTCATATGATAACCTGCACAAGAAATTAAACCTTTCTGTGGTTTGGCTGTTGTGGCTACTATTGGACCACTGGTGGTGAAAAGATGATGTAGCATTTTTCCTGAAATCATTTTGGTTTTGTAGTAATAGAAAATTAAATTGATTTCTTAGCCCCGATTTAGTGTCAAAGATTAATTAATTGGTTTTTTTTTATCAGTATATATTGTAATGCTTGTCTCCTACGTGAGTAATACATTATAATAGAACTAAAAATGTCCCTTGGGTTCAAATATTCCTGAACTTTTTTCTTTTTTTTTAATATTAATTAATCGATGCATAGCTTAGGAGATTTAACTGTTACTTTATTCTTAGTTTAGAACTTGGAGTGAAAGAATTCTCATCTAACTTTAGGGGTCAACCAAGTCCCCTAAATAGCTGATGAGAAGAGAAGGAGACCTGCTCAACTCCTATTCCAGGAAATGTGTGGCAGTGTGAGTGGGAACCCTTATCCCTGGCAGCTGCCTGTCTTTCTTTTGCCTTCAAGGGCTGTTGTGCAGAGCTGGTGTCCACACAACTGCTTTGAGCAGCATCTTAAGCTGAGGTTTGAATCCCTTTCCAAATGTACAGAATCTGGGGACAAGTTTAAAAGGTGCAGATTTAAATAAAAATAAGAAATATTACCTCTGTGTTTTTTGGGGTTTTTTTAATTGTTTGGGGTGGAGTTTTTTTGATTTTTGTTGTTGTTGTTGTTGTTGTTGTTTGGTTGGTTTGGGGGTTTTTTGTTTGTTTGTTTTGTGGTTTTTGTTTGTTTTCCTCTGAATGCATGGAGTTTAGTTTTTAAATATTTCTTAGAAGTTTCATGGGACAGAATCTTTTAAAAATTAAACTTGAGGGATGCAGTATCATCACAAACCTTGGGACCATATTTTCAAGAAAAAGGTATTTCATCCCATGAGCCATGATGAAGTTGTGAAGGCTGTCCATACTGTTAGGCAGAGATAGCTTTTTGATTGACCGTGTAACTGTGACCTGTTATTTTTTCCTCATTGCTGTCATTCTTACTGATACCAGTGGTGTTCTCATTGCTAGTAGTAACGCATCATTGCAGACCTTATTAAGTTCAGGGGCAGCTGGACTTCTTTTTTTTGTGACTGACTATGCAAAAAAGATCTCTCGTGAAAACAAAAATGCCCTTTATATGGTAAGATTTTTATTTGTTTCTTGGTTGATTTGGGATATTTTTTTTCTTGATTAAGCCTTGTGTTAAGCCTGGAAACTATTTGTTTTGCAACCTTGAAAAGCTTAGAAGAGCTGTAATGTTACAAATTAACTTTATTTGAAGCTTTTTTCAGAATTGCTGTTGTGCTGGTTTGGCCAAAATCTAGCAATATATCCTCTGAGAGAAAATTAGATTACAACCACTCTTCCCTCCCACCAGGTTCGGGAAAAAGGAAATTTTCCTCGAAGGAAAGTGGAAGAGCTAAAAACTATTTATTTAACAAACACACAAGAAAAAAAAGATAATAATGCTAGATAATGAAATCTCTCGCTGTAGAGAGAAACCTGGGAAGATTTTAGAGTCTTTCTGTAGGTGTGGTTTCTCTCTTCCTCGGAGCTGGGTGAGGGCCCACCCCCTTGGGCCTCGGGGAAAATTCTCCCGATGTGTTCTGATGTTGAGACAGTCCAGAAGAGAAGAAGGGAAAAAACCAAAGTCCTAGGAAACAAAGTTCAGCTTTCCATTTCACGCCGGAGAGAGGGGAAAGGAAAAAAAACTGGCTGAAGAAACAAGCCGGATGCTCCCCCCGTGCTACCGCAGCCAGAGCACGCAGAGGAGTGAATCTCCGTGTCCTTGAGACACTGCTTTGAAAAGTTTGCTTGGTCCTTTTTTTCTTCCCTCTCAAGCTCAGTTTAAAGGCACAGAAAAGGCACAAAATTAAGTGTTTGGCATAAAGCCGTGATAGGGGATATACATGATGGAGTCACCCCAAGACAGCTGTATAAAACATGTTGTCCATACATAACAGAATCTAAAGGGAATTAGGCAATAAGTAAGTGCAATGTAGTATGCAAAACAGTTAAACCAATCCATACACAGCCTGAAAGCCTGGCTGAAAAGGTTCCTGAAACATCTCTGAAGGTGTTTTTGGACTTCGAAAGTATTGTGAGGAGATAGTCAGTACTGCTGCTGAGAATTTATATCACTGTTGCTGAACTATATTTTACAGACTTAATTTATAATTTATGACATTATTTTAAGTGTATATCTTAGAAAAGCTAATTCTTTAAAAACAAACAAAAAAAAGAAAAAGCAGTAAAATTCTCATTCGGTGTTGTCACTGGAGCTGAAGGTCTAGCCTAGGTTAACTTCTACTCATAGGAGATGACCTGCGGGGCATAGAGCTTTATCTCAAACTCTTTACCGTAATGGCTTTTTCCCATGTCCTCTATTCTTGTGGAAAACTTTGACATAAGCCACACAGCTGTGTCAGTTTTGACTCTCATTTATGGTGGGAGTTGGTAGAGGAAACGTTTAGAGTCCTTGTTCTGGATCTATGCAGCTTCAAGTGACACTGAATTTGTCATTGACTTCTTCGGTGGATGGTGCATACTGGAGTAACAGCCCTCCAGGGTGGAAATGCACGTGGTGCGACTTCACTTGAGGAAGCCACCTAAGTTAAGGCAGATATGGGACTGCTCTGAGGAATTTTCCTTAAAATTATGTATCTCCAGAGGCAAATCTTTGTAAAAAAATATTCCTGCAGAACCTAAGAAACTTTGTCCTATAGAAATTACAAGGGGAAAGGGCAATTCGAGTCCAAAGGTTGTATATCTCTGCCATTTTTTTCTTAATTTTTTTCACCAATAACCTTAGTGCTTGATGACTTGAACTATAAAAAGAGAGTTGGCAAGTGAAATGAAGTCAAATAACATCATGTGTGTGTAAAAAAGACATAAAAACTGGGCCAAATGACTATTCTTTGTAGTTTCCCTTTCCTTTGGCAGAAAAGTAGCTTTCGCAAAGAAATGTTTAGTAATTGGGAGGGAATAGAAGACCGGAAGGGTCTTTTGATATTGTTTTGTACAATTCTTTGTGTCAAGTGTGAAGAACTCATTTGGTAGTGGTCATGCTATACTAATTTTTGTTAATTTCTAGAGACAGCAAGATTGCTGGTTTTTTTTGTTTATTACTGCTGTGGTTGTCTGTCCTGCTCTTCTAACCTTTAAATCTTTATTCCCTTATGGCACTGTATGTAGAACATGAAATTCATTACTTAATATACTTTCATATCCTCTTTTTGCCAAACTCAGAAACAAATAAAATTAATCATTTTTACCCTTTAATATTTCATTTTCTAGAATGCAGACATTGCATTATCAGAATTTAGCAGAGGGTTTCTCTACTTCCAGGGTTGAAATTTGCTATTCCCCTGAATGAAAATGGAATTATTTGCAGAAAATAAAAGAAGAAGGGGGTGTTAAATATAAATACACACACACACAGTTTCCACTCTTAATAATTAAGACATGAGTATGTGGGCTCCTTTACATGGTAATGGATTAAATTAAGAATTTGGCTGTGATATATAAATAATTTCTTCCCATTAGGTGTTTGTACAGTCTCTACAGCATTGTAAAGAAGTGAAAAGGAAGTAAAAAAAAAAAAGTGCTTTTAAGATAATGATAGCCTGTTTTTGTAGAGTGTAATTCTACTCGAAGATTTTTAAAAATAAAATTTCCAGTTATAAGGAGCGAACATCACAGTTGAGAAGCTACATAAATATAGTTTCAACCCACTTTTTCTCTCTTATTGAGTGGAAATAAAGAAATTTTTCTGGGAAAACCCATTTCTTAGGAGAAAGCTGCAGTATAAGGAGCTGCATGACCATAGTTCCAACACTATTGTGCTGCAATAGGCTGGCAGCATCTGAAGCATTTCGTGCCACAACAGATCTTGTGCAGCGAGGACCTGATCATGAGCCAGTAGGTCACATTTAGAACATCTTGGCACCTGGATTTTTGTAGGAAGGTGTTCGGTCTCTACCATTTGGAGTACTGTCGTTGCTTCACTGGTGACAGCCGGCCAGCTGCTTGGGTTGCAGTGTACAAAAACACAAGATGAAAGTGAAGAACTCCTTTTCCAGCTGAGACTGGGAAATAACAGTCCTCTGGCTAAGCTGCTGTGCAGTGTGCTCTGCTAGTGAGCTCTGGGCATAGTAGTACAGTGGAGGCCAGCAGTGCTTTTACATTTTTTGGTAAGGATGCTATGGAGAGTCACCAGTGTTTAGAAAATCAGCCTGAAAACATGGTCCAGTCTTATCATGAGATGGTCTGCTGGACTGTGCTGTGTTGTTCTGAATTGGAAAGATGAGTTCTACTAATGCCTTGCCTTCCCTGTGGCACTAAAATGAAATAATAAAAAAAAAAGTGTTTGTCTATTAGCTTTTTTCTTTGTTTGTTTATGTTCAATACGTGCTATTGTCCATGTTGTACCATAGCCTGATGTGTGATATTAAAGAAAAGCCTACTTTGGGTTGCCAGCGGTATATTTTTCTTAGGTAGAAGCCCTCTTGGATTTCCACCTTCCCCCCACATCTCCCTAGCAGCGTTTCAAACAGTGATGAACAATAGCTCTGATTACTCCACACAGACTGTGTTCCTTCAGAATGTATTATCTCAACAGGGACTTGAGTGAAAAGAAAGCTATTTCCTTGTTTTCTAGCAATAAGTCAATGGACTCTTAAGAGGACAAGCTTTGCCACAGATGCAATTCTTAGGCTATGAGCAAGCAGAAGATAAAAGAGATCAAAAGCTTCAAATTCTGGTGAGGGGGAAAAAGCTGCTGTTAGCAAGGGGCCAAAAGCTATAGCAACACAACCATTCTCTAAGAAGTGAAAACTTAAAAGGAACTTTAAAAATGTGTATCAAACAAAATCTAATGTATATCCTCTGTGGACAAAGGAGTATATGCAGGCTCGCCACTTTCTATCTCCCAGTGAAAGGTAAACAAAAATCTTGTTTGATTGGTCTCTTTTGTATTCGCCTGGTTACATAGAAGACAGTGGGGGAAGGAGCAGCTTAGGAGCTGGAAGGACTGTGCTCAGCAAAACGCTTTTTATTGTTCAGGGACCTGAGTTTTAACTGCTGGGTGGAATTAGTGTATAAAATATAGGTTTGCAACAACTTAGGTTTTATTAGAGAATTGTATTTCATTTGATCACGCAGTTCTCATTTAAGGGATTCACAACTTCCGCTGACCTAAACAACAACTGAGTCAGAAGGAGACCACTAAATTATCCCTGGTACTAAAACAGCATTCAGGCTGTCATTTGAAGTATCTCATATTTATTTCTTGCTGTACATAAAAGCATTTACTGCAGAGAACTTTGAGGGTTGTTACATAAACACATTAAGTTCTGAAGATGAAATCTAGCTTACTAAAAATGTAAAAGTAACTATGTAATTCATTTACATTTAGATATGTAATAATATATAATTTGTGATTCCTTATGACCTTCTGTGCCTTTTGTACCAAGCAGGTTACTGTTACCTGCACCGAGGAGATGCAGTTCTCATCATTGGAATATATCCTGGATTTCAGAAATACCACTTCTCACATTTTTATTATAGGCCACATTACAAATAAAATGTTTACGTGCAATTGACAACAAAGAACAATTATGTGGTGTGACAATTTGTTCTCCCAAATTTTAGTTACAGTCTTGTTTTCTTGGGGAGAACTGTTGTCAGGTCATTTCTCCATTCTGTACAAGTAAATGGGGAACCTACTGTGCCTCTGAGGTCCTAAATTTGGAGGGAAAATTCTCAATTAATTATCTTTTCCCATAGAGGGAAAATGCTTCCCAATTAATTGCAGAGTTTATGGAGTGGCTTCGTACTGTGGGAAATGATTCCGTTTCCATGATAAATATGTGAGAATATTATCAGAGGTTTCACAAGAACTTCTTCTTGTTGTGCACAGAGTGGGAGAGATAGCAAGCTGTAAAATATTATGAATCTAGACCGATTAAGCTTTTTCTTGTTTTCTCCATCTGAACTAGATTTGGTGATGCTGCAATTTTTTGCATCCTTTCCGTTTTCCTAACGTGAAATATTTTACAGTGATGCGTCATTTGAAACACTTGTATGTCTATGCATGTTCAGACATGCAAAAGTCTGAATGAAATTTGGTAAATAGATGTAAACATTTTTTTTCACCCTCACATGAAACGCTCCTATGTCTACCTGAAACAGCTCACATTTTTATATGAGACTGAATATTTTTTTATCAGATCACTAAATATTTTATTGGTCAAAAGTTCAACATTAGTAGAGTGATAGAATGAGAATGACAAATCTCTAAGTGTTTTTTGTTTGATTTTTTTTTTCTTTATTTAGTTCCGTTCTCATGGCACTGGAAAAATTAGGCTGCTGCTTGTCTTTTTTGTTATTTCACATTTAGCATACTTCATGTTGTACTACTACAATCCTGAACAATTCCTTAAGCCTTCAGAAACATAGCCAGACCTTTTACAAATCTTTAACAAAGACTTTCACATCATTATCAGGGAAAGCGATCTTTCAATATCTGTTCCAATATCTGTATGCCTTTTATAGCAGTAATCCTTTAATTTAATAAAGATAAAAATGCAATAGCTTGGTTAAGTAATACAGGACACATAACAGCATTCCTGGTTTGTCTGTTTAGCCTTATTGATCTAATTACAGATTAATTATCCACCTGAGTGCACTGGTCTTTTATACAGTACATAGATTCATTTAAATCTACATTCCTCTAAAACCTTTTTAGAAAAAAGTGCTCATGAGTCAAACGTCTCACTAGCATTCATGGTCCAGAAATTCTTGAGTTTATTAATTACCTTGGCTCAGCATCCCATGTGGAGCACTTTCATTACGGTGATCAGCAAACAGTGCCCTGTATTAATCCTGTGTTAGCCGAATGAACTAACTGGGGAATTGGAGTCTTAGGCTTTCCAACCCTTATCTTAGGCTTTAGAGTGTGCAATATGCAAAATTGAGATGTGGGACTGGCAACATCCTTCTCTAAGTTTCACATTACTTTAACATAATCTGGATATAAGTATAAATTGTGGAGCCTTCCTCAGCTCGCAGTACAGGAGAAGGTATGCTTTATTTTAATCAGTCTAATATTTGTTTCAATCTCTCTGGTATTTTGGCTCTGCCCACCGTTAATAATTCATTTGGTCACAGCCCTACATTTATCTATGACATGTCCTTTTTAAGTGTCTCACAAAAAGATCTTAATAGTATCATTATGAGGCTTGGTTATTCTTTTAATTTTAGTCCATTTCTTTTGCTTTAGTAGGGAGAATAAACATCCTGTGGTTTTCATCAGGATTTAAGATGATTTTCTGTGGTATGCAACATTCAGCAGCACTTCTTTTAGAAACTCTTCAGTACCTCCTAACTTCCTACCTACCTTCAGTACCTAATTGCCCATTGTCAAATTGTCTTCAAATCAGAAGATTTTCCTCCTCATGTTATTTTGAGTTAGATTCTTCAAATTTGACTAAACACTACTGTACAAAATTGTCATTTTGAAATAATGTTTGCTGTATTAATATTTCTTTCTTTTTGATGGCAAAAGAATTTACTTGAATTCTGACATGCTTTTCTCAAATTTTCTGCCCCTATTTTGCATTTAGGAGTGGTCACTGCAATAAACTGGCATTATTTATGGCTTTTGGGGTATGGTACTGGACATGATTAGTTGGAGCAGCCCAAAACAGAGCCAGGCACTGGAATAACAGTTAAGCAACAAGTCAAGTCTAATACCTGTCCTCCCTCCTAGCTCACTTTTGTTTAACAGTATACTTCCATTCCTTGAAGGGTTTACAATATGATGGATGACCTTCTTGAAGGTTTCCTGAAATTAGGAATTTGTTGAAAATACAGCTGTTAAGAAACTTTCATAATTTATGCATGAAATCAGTCAAATAAATGGTGGGGTCCTTCCTACTTAGAGTGTGTGTGTGCACATGTGTAATGACTGAGTTGTCAACAAAGCATTCTCAATAATAAGGATACTTTCTATTTCTCTCTGAAAAATTATGAATCTCCAACTGGTCTGCTCTTTCACATAGCTATAGAATTAGTGTTTTGCCTATGGGGTTATAAAATTGCACATGATTATCCTTGGCTTCTGTACACTTCTCCTGCTGGGCTGTACTACCTCCTAGATACATTCAATTTTAGCTTAACTGTTGTGGGGATATAGATTGCAGCTAAAGAAACAGGAATATTTGTCCTTTGTTTCCTCCAGTAGTTAAGTATTGCAGATGTTCTTCCTTTTCATGCTTTTTTGTTCAAGTCTTCAATTCACTACTGTTTTCATCAGCTGTGTAGTTTGTTAGCCTATTCTATGTCTTATCTTTAATGTCCAAAGGCATTGTTTAACTTTTAGTACAGTTCCTGGGTTGTTACAATGCTACTGTTTGTATTTTCCAGGCTGTAGAGTTTCATATCTGTGGCTTAAATCATGTAATGACTTATACATGCCTTTTATACAGTGGAAATTCTTGCAGTTTCAGTGGGAACAGTCACAGGGTACTAATTTTATGGAGTGACAAAATGTTGGTAAAAGTTTGCCAATAAGCAGTATTTTTCATAATGAGGCAATATATTTCTTGAGCACTCTAGCTTGAAATGGTAGAGGCACTTCTATCCTACTGTGTTTTTTTTTTTTTTTCTCTATCTGCAGTATTTTATCCAATATATGAGTACTCCTCCGAGTAGCTATTGTTTTAGAAACACTGCAGTGGGTTTTTGAGCAGACAGACAGATAGTAAGCCTAGCTAGATGGAGAAGACTTGTGCCACTGACTAGAGAGGGGCCAGGGCCAAGTCCCTGAACCTTAGTGGCTTATTGAAATGCTGCTGCGTCTTCCTGCCCTTTGCCATTTATGAACTGCACGTTCTCTAAAGTTCTTGCCATCTTGTGCTGTGAACCAGGTGAGTACCCAGACTGTGGGTAAGTGGCTAATGTAGTTGTTGCCAAGAAAGCTGGAAGTCCCAATCTTTTCTCCATATTCTTTTGTACCCTACTCCGATTTCTAGCCATATGTTTCCACCCCTTCCCCTGTGTCAGATTTTGCAGTAAGACAAATTTGTCTTACTAGTCTGGCAGGAAGCTAGTCAGGTTTTCTTCTGTATTTTTCTGCCAGATTAGTAAAATGCATTGGCTTGCAAAAGGATCTGATGACAGCTTACTTTCCATACTGACAACTGTCTGCGAAAAGAGCTCTGACAAGCTACGCCATCTCTGAAGCAAACTTCCCCACAGCCGACCTTCTCCCAAGAGCCCCTGGGCTCAATTTTGGTGAACACATGCTGGATGTAAGTAGAGGCCAACCACAAGGCTTCAGCTTTGAGAGTGCCATTTTCCCACTGGAATTTCCCTTGCAGAGTGAAATCCCGTACTTTGCGCAGTTGGATAATCAGAGAAAGAGGTTTCATTTGTCTTGATTTGAAGGTCAACCCCAAGGGACACATGTTGAGTCTTTACTGCAGTTTTGTACTGCTTGGAACCAAGGAATGTAGGTGCTACAACACTTTTAATTTATGGAATATCTTTGGAGGGTCTTTTAAGAAGACCCTTTTTTGTAACACTGCCAGACTTTCCTAATCTGGTGTAGTGCAAAAGAACACAGGCCTGACTCTAGGTGGGCATTATTTCAGAGTAGAGATTTAGAGGAAGAGACTATCCTGTCTACTGCTACATGTTTTCAAGATGATTAAGGACATTGAAGATGTAGTTTAGAGGCTGGCAGTGAATATTTGTTCCTCAGTGATGACAAGAATAAGGAGAGCAATGTATTTACTCCAAAAATGCCCCCAAACAATCACAATAGGATTTTTAATTACTGTTATTAAGTTGAAGGGAGTAACATTTAATTTTATACTTGTCTTGCAATAGAAACTCCTAGAGAATTGGGATTCTCCACCATTAACTCAATTTTCTGCCCCCAGCATGCATACATATGGTGCCATCCCTTATTCTTTCCAGACTAAAGAGCCGTGTTTCTGCCTGCTGCTGTTATCTGTTCATACTGATCCAGAGGAGGGTTTTGACTTGGTATGGGGCACATGTGTTCTTAGGCCCATGCACGAGAAATTAGTAGAGAAGGCACACCATCCTCTTCAAGCTGTCTTTAGACAAAATGAATTTGCAAATGGGAGAAGACTGAGCCTGTGGGGTGACTTCTTGCTGCCTGCTCCTGTGTTGGCACATGGACAGATATGCCTTATGAGTAAGGAACCCAGACCAGGACCAAAGTTTCCTGCTTTTGTTGAGAAGTGCTGCCAGTTGCTGATACAAGTCAGACACGGAATTTTGTGTCGGCCATGGGTATGCCAGGTTGCTGGCACGCAGATGCCAGAGAGGAGGGGGACCAGCCTTAGAATATCTTGCTGGGCCAGGGCTAGTGGATAAGTGCTGTGCCTCAGGGTGTACTGACCTAGGTGTGCTCCGCCCACAGTGGTCTGAAGATACTCTTAAGAACCTGAAGTGGAAATAGTCTACTGCATTGTAGTGCCATAACTGAGATCCTATTCAGGAATAAATCTGCTGTGGAAACAGCCAAAGAGAATGAAAAGTACATTCCTGAAAGAGAAATTTTCTGGCTTTGAAGAAACTTATTTCTTAGGAACTGTCATACAAGACATTTTGCAGTACTTCACAGATAATGTGGATTGACTAAACCTGAAAAAACTTCAGTTAAAAAACTAAAGTTAAGAAGTTCCAGGCAACCAAATTCCAGAGTTTCAGGTTTTCTTCTGTATTTTTCTGCCAGATTAGTCTGGCAGAACCAGAATTATTCTGCCAGAATATTTTTCCCGTCAGGTCACCAAACTGCCAGTTCGATTCCTGGGAAATGAGTCTTTTAAGAGAAAAACTTATTCTGCCTTGAGTGAGAGAAAGAAACTTTCCTAAATGCTGAATGTGTTCTGGTTTCCTCATCTTGCTGGAATCAAACCCCTTTAGAATAGAACTAAGAGAGTTTTCATGTGAATACCATGTCATAAGTATCTTGAAACTTCAGATAAACATCTTACTTGTAACCCAAAAAGGTCACCAATTCTCATCAGAATGAGGTTGCCGTTTTTCTAATATTAGGTGACATCAGCTTTTTGGAACAGAACTAACTTATCCAGAAAAAAAAATTGATTTATTGTTTTACAGCAATACTGCCTTTTTATTTTCTTTTGTTAATTTATCAGCAAAGCTCCCATTGTTTTTTTACTGATGATAAATTACACTTTTTTATGGAGTGCCGAGTCATAGTAATTTCCTTGTTCCAATTTCATTAACTTCCTGGTAGTATTGTCTGGAGCAACCAGATGCTGATGTGTAATCCAACTGTTTCCCTAGTATGTGGGAAGCGGTAAACTTTTTGTTTATCTCGTAAACAGTTCTGGCTATATATCTTTGGCTGTTTCTTTCCCATGGTCAGATGAAGACTGGCATAAACTATATTCTTTTTGGCACCACAGAGGGCCTAGAAACAGGGACAAAAACATCACAGACCTATGTCATTAGTCTGGTTCACAGAAGTTGAGTGGCTTTGTTTTGTTTTTAAATCTGTCTGGGTTGTGTTATTTTTACATATAATCTATACATGAACAGTCTCTGAAAACCTGGAACTTTACAGTTAATCATAAAATTAAATATAATTTTCTAGAACCTTACCTAAAATCCTTTGCAAAAGAGGAATCTTAACATCTAAAACCAGTGAAAAAATAATAAACAATATAGAAGAGAGAAATTTTCTCAGTCCTCAAAAAACAGCAATTGCAAATCCCAAAATAATAAGATTTCTAAGTGACAGTCATAAGAAATAGTCAATTTTGAACTATTACAAGTATTTACTGTTATAAAAGTGATTTTGCTAAGTATCAACCTGAATTTGAGTACATGTATGGATTTTGTATAAAATCTATAGAATGCTTTTGAAGATTAATGCTTTTGGTTTTGGACATCTCTTTCGAAAAGTTTCATAAGCATTTTTGGACCAGTCTCAAAAAGATTTGAAGTCTTGAGTTACTGTTTTTATTGGTATAGCAAGTAATATCAAGACCATAATTAATCACCTATGAATCATATTTGTAAATTGCTTGAATATTTTGGGATGAAATATCTTTGTTTTCCTTAAGATTAGTTCAAAATACATCAGCATCTGACATTCTGTCCAAGTTATCCTGTCAAAGTTGGATATTTTTAGAAACAACAAATATGAGTAACTATCAGCAACTATTGCAATAAGATGTGTTTTCATTGTTTAAGTGTTGAAAGGGTTACATTAAAAGGGGGAGGAGGGAGTGGGAATCAGTGCATCGTTCTTGGTTTGGAATGTCTTTTCTTTGTACTTTGAGACCACACAAAATCTGACAGTGTCACTTTCATCACGGTATACTTGGGCATTCTTGACTTATTAATTTTAAATATTTATTTTTAAATTTTTACACTTACTAATAACGATTTTTGGAACCTAAATCAGAAAAATTTGAGTTTAAACTCTTGAATTGTATTTGCAGGACTGGTATTATCTTATTCTGTAACTGTAGACTGCCCCTTTACTTTATTTTGACTGGCTCAGAAATAGGCACTCTAATCTTTGCTTACAAGACCAGATTGAGATTGGCATGCAGGCTGATTATTTTTATAAAGTGTGGCACATTTATAGTGTTTCTTTTAGATGCAATAAGATTGTGGAGTTGACTGCAACTATATATATAACTATGTATATAATATAACCACTTGCATATAGGTCCGCTACTGAGACTTAGGCTCTGAAACCCTTCCCTTTTCAGGTGTCCGTACATGTGGTCCAGAACTGGACACCTAGTATTCCTGTACAATCTGCAGGGAGATCCAAGTTCCTTAGCAAGATAACTGTGCTTGTGCAGTAGGGTCTCCATCACTGGCAATGAGAAAAAGGAAAAGGATGGAAGAGGGAGAATCATCATCTACATGAAAGACCACTTTGGAGAATGTAAGTGGACTTTGGTGCTTGGGAATTCTCAGTTTGGTTGTTTAAACATAGCCATTGAGAGAATGCATGGCTTTGCAGGGGGTTTACAGAGCTGTGAATTGGAAAACAGTGAGTACAGTGATATATTTAAAAACTTTTATTCTCTACTGCCTGTTGCTGGGCTGTTGGTAAACTCCTCCAATATGAAATTGGTATTTCGTATGCAGGCCTTTGCATTGGCCTATTATTTTGCCTTAGATGTCTGCGTCCTCCCATGGTCCTAACTCTTAGTCTTGTCTACAAAGTGCAGTAAGTTCTACTCTAGACATACTGGAACAGATTTCTCTGAGGGGTAAGTTATTCTGGCTGAAGTACATCCATAACACAATTATACTTTCTCTCCTGATTTGGGTAGTTTATTTAGAATTAGCTGTCTTTAGATGGAACTGAGCCATAAAGTTTATTCTGCTCTATCTAGAAATTTGGAGATTGGAAGCAAATGCAATTCTATCAGAACAACTAGAGCAGTGCCAAAATGTCTATTATTTTGCAAGTTCAAAAGTTATGCTTGCAAAGTAGTTATTAATTTGTTTCATAAACTGTCTGCCAGAATGGGCATAGGCAATGGAAGTTTTTACTATTGTTTCTTTTTGTTCCAGCAATGAATAATAACCAAAGACATTGGATTTAAACTTTTAATAATGCTTTGGGTTGAATTTTTCATTTAAAACATCTATTTATAGGTAAAAAAGGCTTATGTGTCTCATAAAGTAGTAGTCATGAAAACCAGAGTTACATGAAGTGATGTTTCTATTCAGTTGCAGCTACTTTTACCAGTTTATTTGTACACTTATTCTCAGTGCATTTGGTAAAAAATGTAAGGTATTGTTTTACAAGAAGCAGCAGGACATGGCAGTTAGTGCTATGGTTTCGTTGTCGTGGGGGTGTTCAGTCAAATGTTGGACCAGATTATCTGGGAGATCTTTTCCAACCTTAATGATTCTATGAGTCTATGACAAGTAACAGCAATAGGGTTGAAAATATTTTAATCATGATAGAAAACATTTTATTGGAAGAAAAGTGGACATTACTTATATTAAAAAAATTACTACATTAGGTGCAGATCTTTCAATTTTCCTGCTAGGAGGTAAAATTAGGAGATTCACACACTGTAATTTCTAATATGTTGGCATTTTTCCACAAACTTGATTAACATGGACTAAATTAGACTTTTTTCTTCTAATCAGATTAGCATTGCAGATATTTTAAAAATTTCTAATGGTGAGAGAGCTGATATGCACTTGCCATCTAATTTTTATATGGTTTTAAATAATAATAGTAAATAATAAATTGTCTCATGGAAATAATAACTGAAAATATTAAGCAATTACTTTATTAAAGTCTTCCTACAATTACTGCATAATGATTCAGTCCTGTAGGAATTTATTTAAAAATGCATAGTCTTCACTTTAAGGTGCTCCACAAAATGGATCTGATTAAAGCCAACAGAACTGCAAATCTGAGTGTTTTCAAAATGTTTGTATGGACAAAACCGTCCTGCTTGCAGGAAAATTGTCACACTGACTGTAAAAAATTGTGGTTTTGACAAAAAACACAGGATCAATATATGGAGTAAATGAGACATCTCCTAGTTATCTTTTTAACTAAATGCCAAAGTAGGGCATAACTCAAGCATGTTAGTTTGAAAAAATTTATATAATCTCCTTTTTTTCCCCCTCAGTGTTATTGTACTCTTCAACACATGGAGCTGTATGCCTCTGTCTCATTTGATGTGATGGTGTAGTTTATCATCTCTTCCAATGCTTATGGTGAGCACAAAGGGAAATAAGGTGGTTGGAACCTCTTCTTTGGTAGGGAGCAGTGTGGGGGAGCTGAAAAGGAAGGTGGAGACAGTGCTGGATTGAATGCATAAATCTCCTGAAAGTTTTGAATACACACCATGCAAAGGCTTTTTTTTTCCTCTGTTCACTGGTCACACCAGAATAGAATTAAAAAAATTAGAGTCACCTTGGGTTTCTCTCAGTTGCTTTTTTTATTTTTCTTTTAGTTTGTTGCATAGAAAGCTGTTTTGCCAACAAAAGGGGATCAAAAGAGAAGGTCATAATGGAACTGAGGAAAGGAACTCAGAAAATGCCCCTTGCTGGAGAGCAGTACTGTTAATTGCCTCTCCCACTATAAAATTCTGGTGTCTGTGGAAAGCTGGAAGAGCTACAAGTAGTGTTATAATCTGTCTTCAAGCAGTGGGTGCCAGCAAGGATAGAAGACAGCCAGCAGTACGTTTTTTGTTTTTAGACTTTCTTTTCTGACACCAGCTGGCACTGAAGCACTTGATGTGTTTAACAGGCAGGAAGGATAGCTATGAAATGGTTTAAAATAAGTTTGAAGAGTACTGAAATCTGTGTAAAAACTAAACATATGAAAGATGTTTCTATATTTGATAGGAACTGTAGATGAAAAGCTGAGCATTTGTGACTGTTTAGAGGTTGAACATCCTCAATTTTGAGAGTCTGAATCCCTGGCCAGATTTAACTGCAATCTGGAACAAAAACCTCTAGAAAATGTGCTGTTTAGCTATCCAGAATTAACTCTTGGCAAAGAAAGTGCAGTTATATTCCTTGTTGGTTTGGAGAAATAATTATGACTTATAGTTGTACTTTGCTTGCTTTTTTGTTAATCCTTGTTCACTGCCTTTATACAAATAGGAAGTTTATTAATTACACTTGTAGATAAGATTTGTCCTTGCTTTGTTATGCTGTCTTCTAATGCTGTGGAGAGTCTGTGCAATTTTACATATATAAAAGACCTTTTTGTTTAACAGTTTTTTGGGACTTGGATGCTTTGCTGGTGCTCTGTGCTGTCTAGCTTTTTCATTTTGGAACATGAGCATGAGAAGGTAGTTCTATGAATCTAAATAAAAATGGTCTCAAGTGGATGGTCCATCTTGGATGCATTCTAGTCTGGCTTTTACATTTTGTCTGGCACTGAGGTTACTTGTGTCTCTAATACAGTTTGCTGCAAGTTTTGACCCTTGTACATATGCTAGATCTCTTAGCTGCTGATATGAGGGAAAATTAAATTTTTCCTTTGAGTAGTTTTGATATGTACGTTTGACTGGAAGTGTGCAGGAGACGTACAAAATTGAGCTTGGAGATATTTGGTTTGTCAGTAGCATATACCATGCATATATATAAACTGAGATTTACATTTGTGCTGATATAAGACATGCCCATAGTTCATATCACAGGTACTTCCAGGGTTCCATCCAAACCAAAGGATTTGCATTATATTTTGCTGAAAATCCAATCAACAAGTGTAGATCTGTCTCTCCAGTTTTTGTGGGGAAAAAAAAAAAAGGGGTTTTTTTTTGGTTTGTGTTTTTTGTTTTTGTTTTCAATTTTGTTTTTTTACCTACAAAACACGATACACTTTTATGCAATCTGTCACCATAATTGAGAGGATCACATGTGAAACTAGTCAGATAGATGTGAAATGTATAGATATTTGATGGTAGGCTGGGCTGACAAAGCACTCCAACAGATTCTGAGCAACGTTGTCAGCTTAGCTAAAAAGATTAATGTGTAACTGATGTTTTGGTTTGCAGTAGCTGGAAGCAGTTTGTGAAACATGCTAATTTGTATAGACAGCATGCATGAAAGAACATCAGCAGGTGCACAGGTAAGTAACTTTGTATATAGAAGGAAAGTTATTATGTTGTGATGAGTAATCCTGTACTGTCAACTCATGAGCAGGAGATTTGAAATGTTTTCCCACCTCTTATATTTCCCCCAAAATTCAAAATAAGCATTCACAAACTAACGAACAGCTGAACAATTTTATGGTTATGTATAATAAACTATTAAAAAAGTTAATAAGGGCAATTAATGTAATCAGTCATCAGCATTTATGAGCATTAGTTTTCTAAAGGAAAAGGTAAAGTAAAAAATGCATTTTTTAAGTGCTTATTTTGATACTTGGTCATTTTTTTCTTACTCTTCTTCTAAGCATGATCTGATTTAAGTTGCATTAAAGACATTCAAACAAAAGCCATATTTAAGCCATAAATTATTCCCCCCATTTCTTTCATCTGTTATGTTAATAGTAATATTTGGAACAAATAAGGGGCTACTATCAGCTATGCCCACAGAGCTGTAGGTATCACTGATTTTACAGGCTTGTAATCATATATGGTAAAAACCTGGCTAAGAATTTTCCTCCGTCTTTGGACTATGGCCTGGTGAAAATGAGTGATCTGAAAATTAACTGGTAAATAATGGAGACTTTTTTTTAGGCATACTTACATTATTCTGTTTTTTCTCATATTAAGCCTTGAATGTTTCTTCTGATGGCAGAATGGCCTGTGATATGTGAGATATGTGAGAAAGGTGAAGACCTTATGTTTCAACCTTTCTAACATATATTGCATGTTTGTTTGAAGTGCTTTTTGAGTCTGCAGGCCTCTTAGTCATCTTTGGTGATACTGGTTTCCTGTAAAAATCTATACCTGGTTTAGAAAGAAAAATGTTGAAGAGAGAATGTTTCTAGGGAGTTGAAACAATATGTTCATCAATGGAGAGAAAGCAAGTGAATATGCTGGGCCTAAAAACTTGAAAACTGGAAACGTGGCAAGTGGTGTAAGGCCTCCGTATGAAGTTTTAAGTAATGGCATTTGGCACTATATGTTTCAGAACTTCAGAGGAAACACTTAAAAAAAGAGAAAATTTCCACTTTTTGACAAGGATGGGAATTTGGACTTTGAATTAACAGTGCACTAAAGGAGGATAATAGGTGTGAATTGAAACTAATTGGTATTTCAGATCATTGAGCTGCTTGAAAATAACATGTGTGGTGAGAACTGTAGAAGTTAAGTCGCTCTTAAATGCCTAATTAAGCACAGTTCTGTCCTGCACAGGAGAGAAAAATGTTATGTCACTAACTGCTTTGTTCTCAACTGACTGATCCAAATGGACAGTCAGTCAAAAGATTTAGCTTCTGTGTGATAAAGTTCTCTTGATTAGGCTGATCCACTGGTCCAAGGAGGTGTGATGCCCTGAGGCATACAGCTGTGGGCATAAAGATGGGCATAGGTATAATCCAAGTTGTCCAGAAGACATCGTATAAATGAGAATGAGCAGGTGGTTGGCACAACTGATGAGCATTTGCACGTGTGTGATTAATGCGAGTGCAGAAGTCGTGTAGCTAGTGCCTAAATCAGCTCACACCCTGTGGCCTGATTTAAGCACACACATATGTGAGTTAGAGTATGACAAAGATATTAAAAATGAGTTTTTCACTAGAGAAACAGCCATGAAAAAGCATGGAAAAACCTCACTGGAGAAATATCTCTTAAAAAGCATGGAAGAACTTCCCTTCTATTCCTTTGAAAAAAGGCTGACAGATGATTAAACTTATGTAAAGTAAATCAGACAATTTGACATGTAAGATCCGTTGCTTTCCAACAAACTATTGAGTTCGCTGGCTGCAATCCAGCAGAGAAAACAAAATGTGCAGAATAAACACTGTCTATAGCAGGTGGAGGTAATGCCTTATTATACATAAATGCTGTTTTATGTTGTGTAACCTGGGGACAATTTAGAAGACAATTTTGTACTTAGAAAAATCATGGTTTATGCAGAAAAGGAGAACCACGGATAATGAATTGTCTACATCTGAAAATACCACACTAGATCTGAAACACATGTCCTACCACATTGTCTTATGATTTCAAAAGCAGAGGAAGGAAGAGAGATTATTAAATTTAATTTCACTCCCTCATATCACTTTAAAACAGATGTTTAAAACCAAAAACTTATCCCTTCTTTCCAGTGTTTATTCTTACATATTTTAGTACCAATGTTTTGTAATTCAAGAACAAACAGTGGCCTTTATTCATCATGCAGCTAAGAAAGAGCTATTGTAATTTTCTTCATGGAAGCCTCAGGTTAACTGTAAAAGTAAAAGAAAGTAAGATAATAAAATGTAAACAAAATGCAAACAAAACACAACTGTGCTGTGAGAAGCATGGGTTGTATGTGTGTACATGTGTGTGTGCAGGTGTGGCTGCCTGGCTCCAGGGGAAGCAGATCCCTGAGGTTTACCTTCCCCAATAATTTTCTGTCTTCAATTCTACACATTCAAGTGCCAGTATTTCCTAGGAGATATGGGTTTACTGAGGTGTGAATTATACTTTTAAGAATCTAGGAGTCATCTGCTCTACTTGTAAACCTGATCAAATCCCACAGTTATTTTTTGCACAGTTTAGGTGGTTGTAAGCCAAAGAAAAACTTATCAAAGTTTTCAGACTTTTGATGTTTTGTGCAAATGAGTCAGTTGTCTTTACATTCCTACAAAACTGGAAAGGCAAAATTATGTCAATACTAATATAGGAGTGTGAAGCCCAGCAGCCTTAACTGGAGTACTGGAGCCTTCATCACCACATCACCAATAGATTACTGCAGTTCTGCCTTTCTAACTTTGAGATGAAAAAAACCAGAAAACAACTGGTTTTCAATGCCACATGTTTTGCTTATTTCATCCAATTTCATAATTTACAGCAATACCAATTTTTCTTCTAAGTGATTTATCAATTCTGACTAATTTGTTCTCACAATTGTCACAACAATCTGGGTTTTACTCTCTCAGACTAAAAAGACATCACTGAAGACAAGGAAACAAAGTCAGTCAAATATTAATTGAAAGGTTCATTTCCTCTGTGAAGTCAGTCTCAAAACAGCAGTAGATTACATCTGGAAAGTGCTTATTTCCAGTGTAGGTCTAGTCACTAGGCACTTGTTCACTTGCTCATTTTCTATGAAGCTGGTTTCTCTGGAATCTTATTGCCAGAGGAGAGAAAATGAAAAGAAAAAAGAAGCTTTCCATTGTTAATATAGCTGGTTTTGTAAGCTTACTTCAGCTTCATTCCCACCCTTTTTAGTTAAAGTTTTGCTTTGCATATATTGAGGTGGAAATGTTTATAGAAATGATCTTTTCTTAAAATGTACAGTTATCCTCTCAAGTATGGCATGTGTAAGTATTATCCAGAACTTTTCATTCAGGCAAGTGCAAAATAGCTGCTCTTTTGTTCTCTGTGGCATCAAAGAAAAAAAAGACGAAAGGAGTGAAAGAGAAAATGGAGTCATGCTCAGCCCAAGCCCTTATAGCTCATCAGACTTCACAAAGCTGTCCAAGGTTACCTTATCCTTCACTGCCAGGGACACCTGAGATGTACTTGGAGGCAGAGGCTTCCCCTTTGCTCTGTCCTGCAATGGCACAAGTCTGCAACTCCCTGAAAGGAGGTTGTAGTGAGGTAGGTGCTGGTCTCTTCTGCCACACCTACAGGGAGAGGACTAGAGGAAATGGCCTTCAACTGAGACAGGAGAGATTCAGATTAGATATTGGAAAAATCTTTTTCACTGTTAGAGTGGTCAGGCATCAGAATAAGTTGCCCATGCAGATGGTGGAGTCACCATCCTTGGAGGTGTTCAAGAGGTGACTGGGTCTGGCACTGGGTGATGGTTTAGGGGTCACAGTGGTAGTGCTGGGTTGACAGTTGGACTTGAAGATTTGAAAGGTCTCTTCCAGCCTTGATGATTGTATGCTTGTATGATTGTATGACTGCACTGTCACATGCTCCAGTTATGTCTGGCTGTCACAGGTGAGCCTGCCAATGAAGCGGGACTACTCATGGAGAAGATACTCTTTGTAAGCATGGCTGGTAACCGTGGACATGAAGTGTGGAACCAGCCCCCAAAGATCTTATCTCTTGGTACCAGGTCAGCCTAACTGCCTTTGATTAGTAAAGACTCACGGAAATGTAATGCAATCTATGATGAAGATATCGGAAGTCTCAGAGAGCTGGTTGCTTGTAGTGCTGTTCTGAAACCCCTGAGAGAAGTACTTTTCCTCTGCCCTGTGTGTGGTGTGAATTAACACTGTGAGTAGACTTCCGCACAAAAATAAGTACTTAATTCCCTGGCAGATGCTTTCCAAAATATGAAATATCTTCTGTGTGCATGTCCGTGTGAATGCAATGGGATGTTTAGCAATGCAATTTCCATTTTGCTTTAATGCTCATTTAATAATCACAAAAGGTTTACTTTTTAACATTTGCCACTTGCTTGAATTCAAATATTTAACATTAGTGATATTTTAATCTGAAAAAAATTGTAAAAGCAGTTCTGCTTTAATTTTCCTCCAACCTTGTGTTCACCTTGCATCTATCACACAGGGAAGCCTGAAACATTATTAGTAGCTATGATTTGTGAAAAGCTTATCTCTAAAGAACATTACATGAACTCCAAAAATGTGACGTCCTATTTTCCACAGGACAAAGACTTATACCCATTCACTGGGGCAGCAGATGGAGATGGCTATTAAATAGCAATGTTTCAAAGTTTTATAAACTCCCTGTAAAAGATTGAAAGCAGCTAAAATTTTTAATGCTTATAGGAGTTGTTCAGGGCGTTTAAAATGGAAGGTGCAATTTAATCAATGGCATGCTAATACAAATTAGCGGTTTTCAACCCTCCTTCCTGAAAAATGAGATATTCTTTAAAAATTCACTGAATTCTCCAGCAACTGCCACCTCTGAGACATTGTAGGTTATTGTCAAAAGATGACCGGAATACAGAGTCACTAAATATTTCATCTTAATGATAATGTATGCTGCAGAAGGTTTGAACTTTATATTGAGATTTGAATTGACTTTTGATAAAAGACATAGTGGATTCTCTCCCTTTTTCTTTTTTACTTTTTTTTTCACATTACCTTTCTGTGTGGAGCAGGGGTCAAAGCTAGCATTTAAACTCAGACTTTTCTCTACTTATTGCTAGTAAAATGGGGATATCAGGGGATTTATTTGTTTTTATTGTAATTTTTAAAAGTTCTCTGGATCAAGTTAAGCTAATTAGATGTGTTTTTAAAGAGATGGATGGAATAAATGTCAAAAGTGTTACAAGTCAGTTGTTAAAGTGAAGTATGCCCTACTATGCTGAAGTCAAAGGTAATTTTACCACCCCTAACACTTTGAAAATTTTGTGCTGTACACAGCCATGCACCCAGCTGTGTCCTACCCAACTTTGTGCATTTATTAGTCATAGAATCAGCATTAAACACCAGTGACATAAGAGCCAAATGTCTAGCTTAGTGAAATGGTCTGTAGTTCAGTACAGTTCAAAATACATTTCCTAATTCTCTTGACTGACTACAAAACACAAAACCAGGTATTTCCTGCATGTCTAGAGTTGTTTTTTCTTTCCTTTATTTTTCAAGGAGTTTCAGAAAAAAAAAAAAAGTTCAAGCTTAACAAGGGCAAGTCTCACCAAGTTCTCTTTCAAGAGCATTTTCCAGTCAGAATGCCATTGTCCAAAGTTGCTGCTGCATATGAAACAGCAATTAAGTTTTGTGCATTAGGAAAAAAAAAATGAAGGTAATCTTTAGGGCTGTAGACATGTTTCCTGATATATTTAATTTCCCCCCTTTATTGTGCACTTTCTGTTGTTGAATTTAAGTCTTACAAATATAAAAAGTGCTATGCTTACCTTTTTTTTCAGTGTGTAAACTTTTTCAGAATGTCCTGTTTAATCTTACAACATAGCAATAATAACTTTACACTCACATAGTTCTCTTTTTTGGAAGGATTCCCAGAAAAGGAGCTATGATTTGTATTTGCTCTTAAACTTTGTTTTAAGAAATAAGACCCTGCATTTGCCCCAAATAGGATGGTTAATTATGACTGTTCTAAAACATAACTATTTTCAGGAATTTACCTAGTGACTGGTTTATAAAAGCAGAATGGAAAAATTATACTGGTTTGTTGTATTACTGCAGGGTCTAAATGTTGGTAATTACCTTTTAACTCCTTGAACTGGCTGATATAGGTCTTCTCGTAAGACTGGCTTTGTTTGAAACAAAGAAATTAGTTCAGAGTTTAAAGAGATGGCAATCCAACCATTTGTATTCTCCATCTCAAACCTGCATCTTTTCAGAAAGCAGAATATGATTTACTGCCGCTTGCTTTGGTTACCCGCATTGGTTTTGCACCAGAGAAATAGGATGAGATGGTTGTCGCTTTTTGTGCCTTAGCTATAGAAATATGGACCATCATGCAGTCACATACATGCAAGAATCCATGAGAGGAAAATGCATTCAACATCTCAGAAGTTTGGGCCTTGTGATACAAATAAAATTTGGGCTTTAGTCCCACCTTCATTAAAGCAGATGTCTAATTTTCTGCTGTCTGGAGTGGTACAGGACGGTGCGGAAAGAGGAAGTTTGTGGCTGAAGGATGATTTGAAGGTCCTTGAGAGGTAAACAGAAAGTCCCAATCATGGAAAAAGAGGAGAAATAGGAAAAAAGAACCCAAACAAACAAACTCAGAAAGCACAAAATGCTGTTTTCTTTGCAATACTTAACTGAATGAAGCTTGGAAGCTACAAATTTGCTTGATCAAGTCAGGAAAAAAGAAGCGGAGAGGATGTCACAGCACATAAGCTTCAGCAGATCAGTCGATGTGCAGCTGCTGCAATTAAGCTCTTTAAGGGGCATGTGTTAAGTTGTAAAAGTTTGAAGTCAGAAGTGTTTATTTTGCACACTCGTTCATTGTGCTGGGCTATGAACATATATAGAACACATGGACACATGGACACAACTATAGGGCAGCTGTACTTCCAGCCACCTCAGTCGTGAAGAGGTATTACCATATTGTTGCAGCTTTCTCAGGAAAATTCCAAATAAACTGAAGGATTCCTGTCAATATTTGTATAAGGAAACAAAATTATGCAAACAAGTGCATTTTCTCTGTTTATCCCAAACATTGACATGAGTACTGCGGGTGTTGAATTCCTTCACTGCTCAGGGTCTTTGGGAACAGGGAATGAGGGTCCTGCCTGTTTTCTGAGTACTCAAAATGGAGTATTTCTTGCTGGTACTAGCACAGGGACAGAGGCTACTGGGCTGTTTTCATGCATCATAGTCTATTACTTGGGTATACGCATATTATATTCAAATTGTTTTAATAAGTTTAATCAATTCTGAAATTAATACAAAGCATTAAAGAATGCATTTAAAGCATTATTGTATAGGTTTTTTTGTTCAACTGTAAGCAGTAGAAGGGAGATGGAGGAGGAAGGCACCATCAAGGTTAAAGTCAAAGCTTCATTAAATGAACAAATCCTGATCTTCCAGATATTACTCAGATGTTTCATTATAACCATTGACAGAAGTCCCATTGCTTTTCTCGGGGTCATTTGTGAGTTTGAAAGTACAGTAATGAAGCATAAAGTATCAGGATGAAAAATGTGAGAGGAAAAAATAGCAGTCCCTTCTTTCAGCCTTCTGGCAAATACATATTTTCTGTTGGATATATTGAGCACAGCACAAAAAGTGTCTCATGAGAACTTTGTGCAAGGAAATGCACCGTGTCAGTCACTTAAAGTAAAAAAGAAACATGTCATCACTCCAAGTGGTATTGATTAAAACAATAAGGATTTCCTGGTGCCAACAGTTGAAACAACTGTGTGAAAAGTCGTGAAGAGGTATTACCATATTGTTGCAGCTTTCTCAGGAAAATTCCAAATAAACTGAAGGATTCCTGTCAATATTTGTATAAGGAAACATGCTGCTCCCTGATTTGGAAGCACTTCACACACATGCACATGCACACACACCCCATTGCATGCAAAATTCTAGAGAAACTTTATTACAAGCACAAAAAAAAAAAAAAAGGACACACTCAGAGTTTGGTGCACTCTTTCTCATGCTAATATTTACAACATTGATCTCTTATTGTCGGTATTTGATCTACATTTCTCCCAGCTCTGGTCAATGGAAGGCACAGCTGCTGAGTCCCCATATTGTGCAGGCAGTGTGCCTTTGTGTTCTGCAGCTGGGGAGTTCTCATGTCCACAATAGCCAATCTGAGCACACTAAATTAGGAAAGATTATTGTTTCATTTATTGACTACACAAGTTTAAAACACCAAGTATATAGTTTGTTTCATGTTTTATTTGTTAAGGTCATTTTCACCAAAAGTTGGGCACATGGACACAACTATAGGGCAGCTGTACTTCCAGCCACCTCAGTGGGAACAAAATTCCAAACATTATTGAAATGAAATTGGATGGTTAGTTTCTTTCATGTGACACTGCCTCCCACCTGCTTTCTCCCAGCCATCCATTTGTGAAGACTTGCTGCAGCTTTTTTTCATCCTTTTGCATCAAGTTCCTTCCTGACAAAATGTTTATCCTACAGTACAGTTCATTTTAATCAAAGCTGGTTTTACAGTGGAAGGAAAGACAAGTGAGTTCAATTTTTGAGCTCAGTTCTCCAAATGTTTCTTTCCCTGAATGGTCTTTAGAAACGGAAGGCAGTAATTTTAGCTGGAAGTAAATATCGCTTCTGTGTAACAAAAAAAGGGAGGGGAGAAGTGGGAGAAAAATCTATTTAACACTTTAGGATATAATGGTATTCAAATAATATATTTTTCTGCCATTTATTCATTTGTGAAGAAACTCAGTGAATAGTAATAGCTGCTGTCAAAGATATTTATATTTAAGAGGGTCTTTATGTAAAATAATTTTTTTTTTTATCAGGAGTGATTTTTCTCCAGGAGAAGTCTGCCATCTCCTAGCAACCAATATGGCTATCTTTTTTTAACAGACGCTGCAATAACAATGGGTGTCTAACCTTTATATGGAAGTATTTGCACATGTACAATCAGGCCGCTTACAAATTCAAACCGAGTTGTTAAAGTGTTCCAAGGGACACTCTGGTTACCACTTTATCTTCTATGCATCTCATCTATCCAGGACTTTATAATGGCAGCCATTTTAGCTGTAGTTGAGCACCTCCCAGAGAGCTCCAGAACTAGATCTGGAAATGACTCACACCTTCACTTCCCTCCCTCTTCTCTCACAGGAAAGGGAGGGGCTCATTTCACCCTTTAGGTATTATTTTCTCCTCTGTCTTTCTGATTGTGTCACTCAATTTTCAAAGCTGTAGCATCATTCAAACTTGCTAGGTAAAGAATTCTTTTAATTTAGAGATGTAAACAGTAGAGCACAATGACCTGTATCTGCAAACGGATAATTAATTTTGAAGGTACATGGCTGTAAATTAAGTACCTCTGAATGAGGGTAGGC
Source organism: Ifrita kowaldi (assembly GCA_013398055.1). Classification (NCBI taxonomy): domain Eukaryota; kingdom Metazoa; phylum Chordata; class Aves; order Passeriformes; family Cinclosomatidae; genus Ifrita; species Ifrita kowaldi. The sequence goes on along the minus strand of VZRS01014134.1, from coordinate 846,882 downwards.
TCTTCCGCTTTCTCCACTTGTCTGGTTTTGAACAGTGCGGATTTAGATTTGGACAAGGGGAAAATCTGGCAAACTATAGCATGTCCAGGCTCATTTCAGTGATTCACACCTGCATGCATGCCTAAAGACTGTTCTGGATCATGAACACCACATAAAGCCTGGATAACATATAAAGTGTGTGTGGTACCCAGGTAATGTGAGATCTAGCTTCCAGGAATTCGGAACTCTCCGGCTACTGCTCAAAGGCTGTTCTGTAAAATGTTTCAGTAAGAGGCCTTCCAAATTTCTGCTTCTTTGCAGAAATAGAAACAACCATTGGCTGGGAAAGAGGAAGGAGCAGGCTAAATGAAGCTTTGGGACATGTACCTGATACATGGCTTCTGCTCCAGCTCATAGGGCTGTTAATATCTTTTTAGTGTCTTGAACCACCCTTGAACAAAAGACGGGAACGTTGTCGGCAGGAAGCATGCTGCTGGTGATAGGAGCAAATGAAACAAGAAGCCATGTCTTTCCCATCAACAGCATGCCTACGCCGATAATTTCTTATCTATAAACCACAATGGGTAAACCAGATCCAAATCAGAAAGAAAATGAGGAACAATTACAAGTAAATTAAATAAAACTTACCCCTAAATGCTGTTCTATAAATTAAATACGACTAAACATTGAACTTCAATGTCCCCATGCCAAACCTGTAGCTCAGTCCCCTACTTAGTAAATCTATAGGAAGCTGACAAATCCCCAGGTGTGATAACAAAGAGACTCTTCATTAAGCTTCAGCATCTTTCTCTGATCCTTCTACATTCTGCTATCAATTCCATTCAAAGTGATGCTTAAGATTTTTCAAAGCAGACTTCTGGATCCTTCCTTTAAGTAAGAATATAGAGTTTCTCTTTCTCATTTTTACTATCTGAGTGCTGGCATTTCCAAGCTAATTTAGTGTGTTCTCTGCTTTTGCCCCACATTTAATGCCTTCCATTACTCATGCTCTCTCCACTGATAAATAAGACTATTGTGCTTGTTTATCTACAACTTTGGGATCACAGTTTAGATATTTGCCTATAACTATATGTATATATATATCTTTCATCATATATAGATAACTTTCAGCAGAGAGGCTGGGTGCTACCTCCATGGAGTGACTTGAAGATGTATCAACACACATGGGTTTTGGAACCAGCAGTTCTTGCTTTCAAAGTGCATTTTAACTTTAGACATTTTTGCATAAATACTGGATGGAAAATATGTGTCCCAGTAAAAGAAAGGAAAAAGAAAACTGAAAAATCGTGATGTTGGGGAAGTAAATAGTAGCCAGCACTCTTTGAGAGTCTGATGCGTGTCATTTGAGTGCTTAACCACAAATCTTTAAATTAGCCCTACTAAGAGAATTGATTAATATTAGATGAACTTCATTCACTGCATGAGTTATAGAATAATAAAACTTGTGAATAATTTGCAGTGGATAATTTACTTCTAAAGCACATTTGACATATTTAGCCTCTTTTTCTGTTTGTGGAATACCAACAAGTGCCAAGAGGCCTCTCTGTCTGGTAAGGACACAAGATGTGAAAGGATGTCCTGGGTAATGGGGAGCAGCTACAACCTCCTGGGTAACAGCTCTCTGCTGTTGCTGGCAGCCATGTTGTATAATTTCTTTTCCAGTTTGATCTTAGAAGTAGTTAAGCTGCTATTTTACTTCTCTAGCAATTAGAAACCTTTTTCTAATTTTCCAGTCTAATCTTAACCAAGAATTTTTTTTTTTTTTTGATCATCCTTGCATGAATGTTGGTTTCTCAGCTTTACCAGCTTTTTGACATCTCTAGTGTATACTTGTTTCTCAGCATCTGTTTTGTTAGATTAATCAAGATTTATCGAAATATTCTTTTTGTTGCCTGGACCATTCTAGGAACTCTTTTTTTCCATTTAGTCAGATTTCTTACTTTTATTATTGTTCGACTTAATTCAGCTGTTTTTTTTCTTTTTTTCCTAACTTCAGAAGCCAATCATGAACAGTTGGTAAGTGCTTAATAATCAACAGTCACTGTTGATTTGTATCAAGTACTGTTTTTATTCATAATCTTTCTCTAAGCCTTTCTTTTTATTGTAGCTTACCTAAAAACTATTGATTTTACAGTATTCAGTGGTCGTAACCCAACTCATAGTGAAAGGATAGAAAATGTCCAATTGTTTTCTCTTTTGAAGAGAATACTACTTGCTGAATTAGCAGATGAGTAAAATTAGATAATTTTAGAACCATTTACAGCCTTTTTTTTTTCTGGGTCATACCTGTCTTGCCTAGGGTTGTTACACTAGAAATCATCCTGGTTTATTATGAATTTATGATGGATGATCATTCAAAATATATACAGTCTACCTTCTGTGTCTTGCCTGTCCTGTGTCTATTAAACCTTTTGTTTCAATCCTTCTGCATATTTATATTACCTGCTATAAAATTGCTAGGCAGCTGGATGAATTATTCCTGACTGATTACAATAGTATTTTGGTTTTGCTTATAAAATTAACTTCTTTACCCTGTTACTTGCATGTGTAGCTGCTCTGTAATTAGCTGTTTCCTTTTCAGGCCTCCCAAGTCTCTCTACTTGATTTCAAGTTGAGTGAGTGCAGCACCTTGAAATAAATGAGGAGAGCTGCAAAGAGGAAATGTGATTTCTTGTGGTGAATTTGCTGTTGGTAGATTGCAGACCAAAGCATGGTTTGCATTTGGCATACAGGGCCGCAGGACAGGAGAAGATTGTGGTGCTGCTCTGCAAACATATGAAGTAAAGATCTAATGATGACAGAAAATGAGGCAAAAAGAAGTTGTGTGTGGTTCTCTTGCTGTGCAATATTTCTTGGATCTCTGACTTGTTACTGGTGCTGTCCCAGCTCTTTCTGTAGCTGTTTGCTATAGTTGCTTGCTGAACCAAGTTAGATGTATTTTATCAAAAGGCAAAGATGAGAAGAGAATTAGGTCTTTTTTTTTT
>VZRS01014134.1:798660-843818 GCA_013398055.1 Ifrita kowaldi | reverse complement strand
TTTTTTTTTTTTTTTGTGTAATCCAACAAACAAGGTACCAGTGATCAAGAAAGGGGAAGATGCAATCTAAAGAAAATTATTTGGCCAGTAAATGCCGAAAGTCAGACTCTGCAGGTGAGAAAACTGTACCCTTTCCTCTCTGAAAGCAGTGGGAGAGCGAATCCTCCTTGCCCGGCTGCGCTGGAGCGTCCCTCGGTCTCCGGCCGATGTACTGAGAGCTCCCCCTCCTGTTTCCTTTTACATCAAAGGGCTGGCAGATCTCGCACCTCTAACCCACAAATTTCTGCCGTCTTCCATTTTTTTCCCTGCAATATGACATGGCAGCGCAGAGGACACTTTTCAGTGCCGGTTAAGTTTATGCACGATTAAGTTGTAACCTCACCTAAGAGGGTAGGGAGGAGAAGATGCTGCCCAAAACTTTCAGCTACTATTTAGTCCACATACAACCACAATTTTCCCGTATTTGATTTTGGGTTTATGGCAGTAACTTTCCTTTTTCTGTTTTCTACCTGTAAGATGAGAATCACAAAACTTTGTCCAGTAGGGAATTTCACAAAAATAAAGGAGTCAATTTTATTTTTAAAAGTTCTCATTAATTTTCAGATGGAAGAAAACCCCTAATAAAACCAAACACAAAAACCCCAAACAAACAAACAAACCCCAAAAATCTACTTCTTAGACAATCAGATTTAAGAAATTTCCCCGAGTCATATTCAAGAAGGAGAGCCATGGAATCCCATGGAAAAGTAGTCAGAGTATTGAGTAGGAGATTGAATTGTGTCTGTGAGGGAAAGGACACCAAAAAGAACAGAATCCATGCTGTTGGAAATTTTCAGTTGTTACCATAGCCACAATATAGAAACTGAGTGATATCTTCTGAGATGAAGGTAATGATATAGAATGACACATATTTTGTGGAAAACTGTTCAATTCTGAAAAAAAAAAGAAACAAATTAATTATATCCACAGCTACCAAAGATGGTCTTCGCTGACTTTATTTAAAGAATGAACAATAATATTTTTCATGAGCCTTATATTGATACTATATAGGCTCTTAATTCAGTGGAGAAAATGGATCTTGGTGTGCATCTTCTATAATGACTTGTTTTCACTGGATAACTCACAGAAAATCAACTTCAATGTAGCTCAAACCTTGCTAAAGGAGAAGAATTTGTAGCAATCATATCAGTAATTTTTTCATTTCCTTCAAGCAAAAGAGGCGAGTGAACAGAAGATTCTGGAAATAACCTGCTGATAAAGTGAAGTGATGAAAGAAACAGATGCTCATTTTTGTTGAACATTGTTCACTTTTGTGTGAGAAGTGAGGGTTACACTGTTTGAATGCCAATAGAAGAAAAATCAAGATTAAATATCTGCAGACATATGTAACACTCACGTTACTTGTGGTAAGAGAACATGAAAAATTACAAAAATTCAACATGCTTAATCCAGTGGAGTAGAATATTGCATCTCTTAGTGACAGACAAGAAACATCAGCAATTTTTAAAAATAGTGGCTACAGAGCTACTAGAGTGAATAAGTACAGAGTGCTCATGACAGTTTTATTTATACAGATAGGATAAAGCTCTGAATGGTTAATACAACATTTAGGCGTGGTCCTTTAAAGGTAAAAGTTGGGTTGTTATATAAAAAATATTCTCTGTCATTTGATATGACATTTCATCATTTCTCCTTTCTTCCCTTTCATATGTTACTTTCTTATGTCCCTTTACCTTTTACTCTCATCCACAAAGATCCCCACTCTGCCTGCTTTTCACTGCTTTCCTGCTTCTCAACATCCTCCCTCCGGGTTTGTTTTCCGAATCAAATCTCACAGTAAACATATTTATTGAAAGAAAAGGGAATTGAGGCAAGAGGAAGGAGGCTAAAGTCGCATAATCTTCCTTCTCTGCATTAGGTACTGAAGAAATTGAATACAAGAATGAATTTCCAACATATATAACTAGGTTTAGTGATATGTTATGGATTGTCTGTTGTCATTCATGCATCCTTGCAACCCTTTTTACCCTAATGAAGTTGTTCTAGAAAACTACTGAATTAGTTCCTCCTCCTAAGTGGCAAGACAACCTTTTTTTGCATGATTTTTTTTCTCAGTGAACTTCTGTGGAAGACAATGAAATCTTGAAAAATATAATTGTTAGTTATATCTTGGGATTTTAGGCATACATATACATTTTAAAGAAACTTGTGTGAACAAGAGCATATCCTATTTGTGGGATGGATTTCCTTGGTCTTGCTTGCTTGTGTGGACTGATGCAGAGCAAAAAAATAGTAAAAAGGAGTTTGGTGGGGTTTTTTTTCAGTTTTGTATTTGTTTTTGGTTTTTATTTTCAAATTTCCAAACCAGCACTGCTTTTCCTGTTCACCTCTCCTGAACAATCTTTCATAGCCTGGCAAGAGATCGAGGCAGCCTTTGCAAAGCTGTGGGAATAGGTGACTTGCAAGACAAAGGTTTAGTGACACGAGAACTCAGCAGATCGAAGTCTGAGGGCTGGGACTGGGTGCCTGCAAACCAGCACTGATGTCTGGAAGGAAGCAGGGCCTCAGGAAGGATACAGTGAGACTGGGGCTTGCAAAGCACATTGTGTCTACAGCTGCAATTAAGATATTTCATTGCTTTAAGATTGTTTTGGTTTTGTCTGCAGAATAAAAGATTATTCATTCTGTTTTTGCTTTAGGACTGATACTTCAGGCTTGATAGTCCATGTGAATTTCTGGCTCCTTCAATGCTGTGAAGTAAATAAAATCTGAAGATGTCAGTGGATCCCAGGTGCAGGGGACCTTAAAGTCTCAGACTCTTAAGAGTGAAGGGTTTGCTTTAAAACCACCCTATTTAAGTATAATTTCACTAGTGAATCACACAGAAAAAAGGTGTTCACATCTTCTGAATTGCCTGGCTTTCAGGTACGTTTCCCAGAGGAAATGCTAGTACATTAAATGCTACTCTCCTCTTACATAGTTCACCTTTTCCGTACAGCTCCAGCCTACGCACAGGCACTGCTGGCTCATACACAAAAAGGAGTGTTTCTGGAACCCTCTGCTGCAAGATTGCATAATCACTCATGCAATTTAGTCAGCAGGGACAGGAGAATGGACCTCCTTCACTGCCGTCATATGTAGCATATGCAGAGGAATTATGCCTATGTAGCAGCAGCAGCAGCAGCCAATGAAAAATCTACATTTGGATGGCCACTCAAATAGATGAAAGGAGGATTTTTTCCTACTGCTTTATTAATGTAAGCAATTATGCATTTTATCTGCTGATTGCTATGTACAGGTTACAGATAACTTGGGGCAGAAAACTCTGAGAAGAAAGCAGGAGACTGTGAAGATGGGGGAGAAATATGCTGGAAGGTACCTTTGGGAGGATGAGAAAGTGAAAAGGGAAAGAGTGAGATTATCATCCTCCAGAATAAAGAGCCGTTCAAGACCTCTTCCTATCAGCCAGGACTAGGATAGGAGAGGGAATGCTCCTACATGTTGTCTGCTTCTTTTGGATACTTAATAATCATCTGTGATATTGGATACAGTCTTGGAAATAAACTTCTGTGGTTTTAAAAGCCATAACACAGGTGTTGTAACAATGACAGCTCTTTTCAACTTTGTGGTTTTTCTTTTGAGGCAGATGACTAGAAAATTTGACCTTGTGTGTGTTGATCCTGACTCTGGTTTCTGAATGCATGTTTATTGATATGAGTTCCAGTAGGATGGACCAGCCTCATCTGTGTTCCACAGGTTTCATGGTAGCAGAACATACTGATTTAATATTTTCCTTTAGCAAGAGTGCCATCTCCACTTCCTAAACCCTTTAAATTTGAAACAAAGATATACATATATTTTTCCAATAAATATTTTATATTTTCATTTTTGTTCTTGCAATTAGTCACTCTAAAAGTGCATTTCATTTTTCAGCAATACAGATTAGCAGAGTAATCACTGTGTATTACCTGAACTGAAATTCTTTATATTGAGAGTAAGGAATGACTGTATTAAGTCCATTCAGTTAATATTTGACTACAGTCTGTGTTTTTTTACCATAACTATTTTTCTTGTTATATGCAGCTGTAAATCTGGGTAGACACAAATGCTTTTATAAATATAAAAATAACCCCTTAAAACCTCTAAATTAAGCATGTTAAATGGAAAATGTTAAGCACTTGTTATATTCCATTTTACTTTCCCAATACAATTCCCAGTGAAATAAAAAAATGAACAGCTTTATTAATAAATTCCCTGGTGTTTCTGTATTATGGGAACAATACATTCTTAAGCACTCCATGCATCTGAAATTTGTCTCGATGTGGCCCATTTATTTTAATTTGGATCTGTCAGCAGAAAAAAAGAAGTAATTAAACTTGTGACTAGCATGGAGAAACATTTTACATCCTAACACTGAAGCTTGATACGCAGTAGTTTCTTTATATTTCTTCCAGTTGTCAGATCAAAGTCTCTCAAGTACTGTAACTTAGCCATGCTTTGATTAATTACTTTATACAATGCATTTGCAAATTATATTTCTGAAGTGATTTATGTACTTCTAAACTTCAATCACACACACTCTCCCTCCCCTGTCCCCACATTTTATTGTGGGGTTTTTTTTGTTTTATTTTTTTATTCCAATCTTTTTCCACTAATTTTGTCAATCCACACCTTGGAAAAATATTTCTGAAAACTAACTGTTATTATTTTATGCTTAACAAATTGGTGTAAATAGAGGTTTCCAGTAAAGAATTAAGCCATACCTGAACAGTGCAATTTAACAGAACTGTATGAATCACTTAAATTGCAGTCACGCACCAGCACAACTAGTCAGGTCTTCAGCCTCAATGCTTTGTACAAATACATTAAATCCCTCCCTAAAAATTCCCAGCTGCAGGTTTTGTCTAGGCTGCTGTTTTGTTCAGGATAGGTCTACTGGAATAGCTGAGCTAAGGCAACCTTTAAAATACATGTTCAAACCAAACATTTGGTTACTGTAGTTAGACATTGGTAAATAGTATTTGGGGCAGTAATAACTTGCCTGTACCAGTGATGTGCTTGTCTGGGCAAAGTTTAGTATTTACATTTGTGGTTTCTTTGTACAATCTCACATGGAATACTGCTGTTCATGTTCAGTCCATTCACACTACATAGTGATATCTAATCTTTGCAGAGGTATTGTGTTTATAGGTATAGATATCCATGCCTTCCCGATGACTTGCTCTGACAAGATTCTGAAGGAATGGTATGAGGTTATTTCTTTCATTGCTGCTATCTGATCACCTAAGTTCTGAATGTTTGAACAGGGCACCCATTCACATCCCTTAGTAGTCATTTTAATCTAGATGCTGCTTTGTTTTTCCTTCAGATATGAACCAAACAAAGGCCATGTGGGTAAAGGTAAAGGAACAGAGGTAGAGTCCCGATTGCAGATGTGTGATTGGGACACTGACCCAAATACTCATGTTACTTCCCACAGCTTCAATATAATTGATTTGTCCATACATGTAAGGAACTGAACACAGTGAAATGGGCTGAAGTCTTACAGATTGGAAGTATTTATTGACTCCCCGTCTTTCTTTTGAAATATGCTAATAGCTCTCCATCAGACAAAAACCTGCTATAAGTCGGGGGATAGTTCTCTTTGTAGGTCCCTCATTATTGGAAAAAATAGTATTTGAAAAGATTTCAACAAATTTGGTTATTTGATGTTCCTAGAAAGATTTTCATTCTGAAACACCCACGTCATGCCCTAGGACCTGTAACAACTTCCTCAGTAAGTGACATATAACTACTGTGCTGGTGGACAGAAGCGTTGATCTCACAATAATTTGGACTCCTTGAACTGGGAAAAAACCCAACACACACAAAAAATACTGTGTTCTAGAGCCACCAGCCTGGGGCAGAGGGGAGGCACACAGGAAATGCCATGCAATGTGGGTGAAGCCATTTTACTCTATAAGGGAACAGCCAAGTAATGTATGTGAAAGGAGCGGCAGCACCTGCGCAGAAGTGAACAGTCATTCTCTGGGACAGATGCATTTATCCGTATTGATGTAACACGGGCAGAACAAGCTTTCTGCCCTGAGTAGTGTCTCCAATGACAGCCAGTAGGGGAAGAATGATGTAATAGGTATGCATTTAATCAAATTTAGAGTGATACTTCTCCTTGTATGCCTTCCCTGTCCTACAATGCTTGTGCTTTCCACATTCAATTTTAAATAGACCCATTATTTCTAGGTCTGATCTTGGACATTGGCACAGACAGGTCTATTTCTCCTTGTCAGAAAACATTTTTTCAGAAACATTTTCCTGGTCTTTCTGAAACCATAATAGTCCAAAATTTTGTAGGAGTTTTAGAAGACTGAAACATTTTTATGACCCCTGTGCAATATAGTTTCCTGTTATTTTGGCGTTTTTGCTGCTTAAATGCTAATTTTACCTTAAAAATGAACTTGTACAATTCAGAAGGAGGGTACATATATAGGAATACCCTTTACAGACTGCTTAATTTGGTCACTAAAGCATAAGGAGAGGAAATGTAGTTTCTTTAGTGTAAGTATTGCCATTTCCCCATTTAATGCTCCATTCATAGCACTTGTCAAACTACATTTTAACAGTAATATGGGCTTAACTTGTGTGCAGCTGCACAGTGTCACTACAAGCTGTAGGGCATAGTGTTGACTCAATTTTTTTAGAAGAAAACACAGCTGACTCAGACTGAACACACATGGTCATGGAAAGCAGCCTCCATGTGCAGTTTTCTCCCATGACTCTCCTGAAGGTTGCAAAAGAATACAGGACACAAGCTTGTTTATATTGCTAAGTCCTAAATCAAGAAATAAGCGTGTCGACAAGCAAAATGCCAGCTTTACATGAAGTATAGAGTCACAGGAAGGATCCTTAAAAATTGGATGGGTTGATTTTTATGTAGGGGCTATTATGAAAATCCTTTCCTTATTAAAAAAAAAAAAAATAATGTCTTCATTTCTGTGTTGAGACTTGAGAAACAAGTAGACCTACCATATTAATAAGGCATTTTAGAACACTTACCATTAGGATATCCATGCCTCTTGTGTACTGAAGCAGAAAAGCCAAGTGTGACATTCTTCAGCACATAGCAAGTATGTCAAAAGACTGCTATCATTGCAGAATAAATAAAAAAAGAGAATACATTCCTGGCAGGACCCTGTGTTTCTTAAAGTAGGATGGATTCATCTTGTATTTGTTTTTCACTGTGCTTATAGATATCTGTGATGATCCTTGTAAATAATCTGTTGGAAAACATGAGATGAACTTCCTTATAAATAAAAATTTAAAAGTTCAAAAGTAATTATTTATTTTTGTATGTGTTATTACTTCTGTGTGAGTAAATTCCTCTCTTCCTTGTTAAATATTGTCAAATCTTGCCAAATGTATTTTGTTTTCTCATCCCAATACCCTGAATAGCCTGGTAGACATTTCACACTAGTTTACAGTTCAGTACTTCATATAATTTACGTTGTTACCGCCTTTCAGTTTTCCTGTTGCTTCTTGATAAAGGAAATATTTTTAATAAGGGAAGAAACACCCCCCACCCAAAACCAAAGACATTATGTTAACCCCCTAAATCTTCATATGTAATTCGTAGTGGCACTTGGTCTAGAAAAATAAAGGAATAATGGCAGAAAAACCCACTGATATGGCCTATCACATTAGAGTAAGGAATTATGATTCCTTCTGTCGACATTGGAACTGACATTAAGACCTGTATTCAAAGAGTACTTTTGTCCTCAGTTTAACAGTTACAGTCTTTTTCCTGCAACAGAGGTTTTAGCTCAACTTTTACTCATGATTTGTCTCATGACTGTAACATATCAGGTGACATGCATGTATAAACCTCTGGAGATTGATTTCTTGATGGTGAGAACATATTTTGATAATTTTCAGCATGTAAAATTAAGCTCTTGTATTGATCTTCTCTGAGCTGGAGTGTGTTAACCTCAAATTGTAGCTAGCCATCTTCAGCATATAATAGCAATCTGTTAAATTTATAGATGTTTATTCTCCTCAATAAAATTTTATTTCTTGTCTTCAGACCAGAGTCTGAGGGGATACCTATTGTCTTAGGTTCTATTTATTTAATTATTTAAAATGAAACTAGATAATATTTCTTTTGAGACATCCCCTAGTTGGCACTTTTTTTTTTCAGTTAGGCCTTTCACAAGCTTTCCTTCAGAAGTACCTTCCCAACACTCTGGGGATTGCCACCTGATTGTGTGTAGGAACAAATCACTAGGCTGGAGAACTAAGACTAATTTCTTTATTTTAATATTAACCTTCAAAGGAAAAGCGGGTTCCACACTTCTACCAGCACAGCTATCAAACCTGATGTGTGTGGAAAATCACCTGGCTTTACAGACAAAGACTCTTAATTGGTTTAAGTTGGCACGATCCTTCTAAATGATTCTGTGGTGATTTAGGCAAGCTGAGGATTTGGCTGTTCTTGTCTGTAAGAAGAAAACATGTTTAAAACTTAAAAATATGAGCTCACATATGTTTATGCTGAGCATGTGTTTATATAATGGGTTTCCAAAATTCTGGGGAAAGGTTTGTTGGTTGCTCCCCCTACTCCAGGCTTTAGTGCACTTGAATATCAGCAGAAAAAGTCTCAGGCCATGATGGAGGAAGCAACTTATTGGCAAAACAACTCTTCTCTGAAGCATCAGAGAAAATAACACTAGAACATCTGGTTTCCGTTTAGACTGGAAGCCCAGAAAAGTTGCCTTCCCCTTGAGTTTGTCACTTAGGATATGCAAGCATCTATTTTTGTCTGTTTTCTAAAAGAAGTGAAGATGCTGTCCCTGCGTAGCCCGCCACTCTGTTCACTCTCATTTTTCTCTTCTTAATGGCTCTGGAACCCACTGGCCAACTTCCAAACCAGACAGAGAGGCAGGTGTATGAAAGATACAGACTTCTCACATGGCTCTTGAAAACAGCAGCCGAGTAGAGAATCTGCATAATGCTCTCAGTGAAGACAAGTGATGGTGCATGAACTCAGAGAAAGATCAGAGAACTTTGAACAAGTGTGTAATGAATGGCATAACTGGAGGGGGGGGAAGCAAGGCAAATCAAAATCTTCCTAGTCATTGTTTATAACTTTTTTTAGAGATCAAGAGACTTACACATGATGTTACTTACAGCTGACAGACTGTTCCTATGACATCTAATAAGGCACAAACACTGACTCAAGTTTTCCCCACAGTTAGGAGATATAAATGTCTTTTTGCTACATGGACTACCCACTATACAAAAAGTATGTATAAAAATTCTTTTATTCTAATTCAGCTAAAACAAAAAAGAGCTATACGTGTTAGAAATTAGGATCTTGGGGTTTGGAGTCTCACATTAGATCGATAGGTAAATGTGGCTCAAAATTAAAAGGGTTCCATCTGTTTGAGTATATAACCTTGCTGTGTGATCTGAAGTTTGGCTTCCATTTCCTCACTCATATTAGGATTTTCTCTCTCTTTCTAGAGAAAATGTCAATTTCTGGGCAAATCTGTGGACAAGACACCTATCTCTTTTCTCTGTTTTTGAGTCCTGTTTCCCTACACCTTATTCTGCAGTTTTTGTGGATTTAAGCATTCCTTACCTTACTGTCCCTGCCTTTTTATTCTTTCCATACGTTGTTCTCTGTGTTGCTCTCCTACGTTATTTATGAGACAATACACTGGACTAGGACAAAGGAAAAATAACTTTTCTGAGGGTTTTGCTTTTATCTGTTAGTTTTTTTAAACCTGCACGGTTCTCTGATCTCACTCAGTGTTCCCAGCTGAAGGGACAGGCTGGGGGCAGCTTTACAGTAGGGAAGTAAAGAGACATTTAAGTTTACCTTACCTCTGGGTGGGATGTAGCCGCAGTGTTAGAGGAGGACACTGAGCAACGTGTGCCTACACTTGTTGAATTTACTGAGAAATTCACTGTGAAATTTATTGTCTCCTATGGTGGACAATCTTAATCTGGCATTTATTGTACAAATGCCTCAGATTTGGAATATGTTTATACAAAACTGAGCAAACTGTGATTGCTCAGAAGATAATTGCAATTATTTTCTCCACTATCTATTAATCTTTAAGCCCCTCCATATCATCTATTTTGGTGCTCACAATTAAAAATAAAAAATGGGAGTAATGAGTAAAATTTTGTGTATGTGTGGATTTCCTGTATTTTCCTGTGTATGGATAATGAATACCTGCTTTGAAGAAAGACCTTTATATTCAGATCCTGTCCCCTCTGTAAAACACTCCCCATGGCATACTATTATGTTAAACCAATAAAGAGGAAAATGGTATTCCACGCACATGTGAGCTAATAACAACTGGCATGCAGAACATAAACACCACAGTGGGTCACACTAAGGCAGACTGGCAAGCTGCTGTGCTAGCTAAGTTTTCAAATGCCTGAAGATAATTGCCCCAGTATATCCATGCAAAACTTACAAAGAAAAAAATAAGATTATCCCAAGCATGAAACTAGCTGGAAAATTACTCAGCAGTGTTATTGAAAACTCATTTTACTTGCTGTGATATTTAGCTAATATGATTAGCGACATTAAGATGCAGACTTCTGCTATAGTTTGGAAATAAACTCCAACCTACCTATCACAGTGGGAAATTTATTTTGTTCTGTAACATATCAGCATTTCCTGCTTGCATGAAATCTCTTAGACATCCACCTCTGCTTCCTTAGATCACTAGTGTCAATTCAGTACTCATTCACGAGCAATATATAGTTCAGAACCTCCACACTCAGTGAGAATTGTAAGAACAGTAAGAGAAGCATTATTTCAATAATTAATTGCATGGAGCAAAGGTGAAAATCTTTTTGAAAATGATTTACAAGAGATTTGCATGCACAAAATATTATTTTCATGCTGAGATCCTTTCAGGCTTTTGCATAGGTGAAGTCTATAAGCGTACAAGAAATTGAAATGCTGATGTCCGTATTTAGTAAGACATAAAAACAGTTTTCCCTTTCTTGAAGCTATTTCCTTACACTTCTGACCTCACTGACCATACCATCTTCCTGCTTAATTTGGTAATTACGCCTTCCTCTTTCTTACAAAGCCTATAATATTTTCAATGTTTAAAATTAAATAATGTCATGTAACTATAGCACGTGGGGCCCATGGCTGTAACAAAGACTTCATGTGATGAGGCCTTTAAAAGAAAGCACAGAACAAGAAATTAGTTTTCCCTTTCATAGTTTCTCAAGAGAACACATTGTAAGGCAGGAGATAACAGATAATACACACTTATGGGCGGACTGCAAGAGGAGAGATCAAATAAGGCAGATTTAGAGAGTAGACTCTATGTATAAAAAGCAGATTATCTCTGAATGAGGCAGTGTCCACTTCGGTAATTTAAATACTGCAGCATCTACTAACTTGAAGATCCAGGGGTTAAAACACCTTTTTGTAAAAGTGTATTTGAAATCAACCATATAACAGGTGAAATGAATTTAGTTCACAGAAGATTCAAGACTGTTGGTATGTTTTCAGGAAATCTAAGGAATAATAGGGAACGGTTCAATTAAGGCACCCAAAGACTTGAGTGGGAAGGAGGTACACAGGCATCTTGTACCAGAGAATGGAGAAAATCAGTCATCTTGGAATAGAGGGAGGAAGCTACCTGGGTTAGAAAATGGGTGTAATTCTGCCTAAGTCTAACCAGTTGGAAGGCTGGGGATATATATCAAATCCCACTTACTGTTTTTCTCACTTACAGTTTCTAGAGATGCTCCTCTTCATCTGTAGTTTGCAGCCCAGAATTCGAGCTCTGTCTGGGAGACAGGAACACTTGGTGTTTTAAAAAGGAGTGGCTCATTTGGCACTACTCTTTTTAAGAGAGCTTTAATATCTCCTTATATGCCTGTGTGTCCATACACACATATGAGTTGGCATTTGGTTCTAGAGACCGCAATTCAGATCTTCTCATACAAACCAAGAGACTTCCTGAGGTCATCCTCCCCCATGTCCTTCACAAAGCAGGTTCTGTTAGGTCAGGTTGCTGGGAGACTTGGCCAGTAAACTTTTTAGTATCTCCAGAGGTGGTGATTCAACAGCCTTTCTGGGCAGCCTGCTCACGCGCCCAGTCATCTCCGTGGTACACTTTCCCCCTCTATGTCTAAAGAGAATTTCCACTTTTCTAAAGTGTGACCATCATTTCTCATGCCATCAGTGCATGAGATCTTCAGCACTCTTCCTCTGGCAAGAGCATGGCTCTGTTATCTCTGCGTCTTTGTATTTGGCAGCTGCAGACAGCAGTAAGATTTCCCCTTCACCTTCTCCTCTTAAGGCTGAACAAACCCAGCTCTTTTGGCTTCTCCTCATATGCTATGTATTCATCCTGCCAGCTATCCTCTGGACTTGCTCCAGTCTTTCAAAATCTTTCTTGCAGAGGGGTGCCTCCAGCTGGAAAGTGCAAATGCTGCCTCACAAGTGCCAAATAAAGTGGAATAACCTCTTTTGATCTGCTGGCTACAATTAACTATTGTGCACAGTTGCACTGCTTCAACAGCATTGATTTGAGACTACACTTATTTTGAATAATCTGTATCCTGGTGGTTGTGGTGTCTTCTGGGGGACATGATAGTTGTGGGTTTGCATTGATTCAATAAGGGAGTCATCTGAAGCTCTTTTCTACATCCTGACTGACCATTACGATCATTAGGTTTTGTATTAAAGGCAAGCAGTACACTTGGTGTGGTTCCTGATGATGACTGTGGATGCTAGGTATGCTCCGAGAATTCTTATTGTGTCATGATGGCAAAATAGGTGGAAAAGCATCTGTTATATTTGTGCTGATCTGGTTTAGGTAAAGGAAATTTATTTTTTGACTTCGTACTGCAAAAGCGAAGGTACCTCTGTGCATTCTGGACTACCACAGAAGTCCATGGATTTACCAAAGGAGTCTAAGAAGCTCCAGGATTGGGCAGCATCTGAAAAAGTCTTTTCAGAATAATACGTCTTTGTCATGTATGCTTAAATTCTGCTTAAATCTTGTGCTTGAGCTACCTGTGATTGCTTTCAGCTTGCACTGCCCTCAGGGATATCTCAAAACGCGGCTCATACACAGGTACAAGCTTCCCCCCAAGCAGGGCAAGAGACTGAAGACTGACTCTACCAAATAGTCAATACATGCAAAAGGACAGGTAAGAAAAACACAGTATATGATGTGCCTTAAGGCTTCTCAACATCTTAGGTCACTAGACAGCATCTTTCCAAGTGCTTCTTGATAGCAAGCTCACCATCAATTTTTTAATATATTGAACCCTACCCTCACCCTGTTTCTGCCTGGGTCTCTCCTTTCCACATGGAGCAGATGTACTCATCTGAAGGATTCACATTACTGAAGGAATGTGCTGTTGCCAATGAGTTGCAGGAGAAAAAAATGACTCTAATCTCCATCTTAATACTCCCAATTTTGCAATCCCCTTCCTTCAAAGCAGGGATGGTCCACTACTGGCACAGGCAGGGCCCAAGGCAGGGTTAAAAGTGGTGGCAGTGGTGCCTTGGGCATGTGTTGCTGTGGCTGGGGAACTGCTGGGCCTTGGCAAGCTGAACCATTCACAGAGCAGGTGCTTAGAGGGGCAGTTGTGCCAAGGGCTCTGAGCTGCTTAGGCTGGCCACACCACTATGCCATTTAATGTGAGGTCAAACATCCTCTTTCAGAATGGACCAGGATTTTACCAGGCCCACAGTCTCGCTCTCAGTCCAACTCTCTCATGGGTATGGCTGATTTTCCTTTGGAATAAACCAGGTTTGACTTCAGTCACATATTTTTAATTTACCTAAGACTTTATCAATGTTATCAGCTTCCAACTAATGCATGTTTTTGTATGAAATTGCATATAATTTAGTCCTTTATCTCTGCTCTAAGGAAAGTACTGACTAAACAGAAACACCGGACAACAGTACATGAGACTCCAGCTGCTTATTTGTTGCATTTGTATGTTACTGTCTGGGAAGATTTGAAGGGTGGACCTCCTCTTATCCCTTTGCTTCAACTACAGGCAGGAAAGTGCTTCAGCAGTAAGTCACGTTTCTCTTGTTTACTCTCATCAAGACCTTTGTGTTGCGTAATTCTTTTGTTTTCCACAGTTGTAATCTCTGATGCACATGGATCCCGGACAATGTAGATGACCCGTGTGGGATGCATGAGGTTCCCTGTCAAGATATTGTTGTTCCTCACTGGCTGGCATCCAGGTTTAGTACTAAGCTGAAAAAAAAAGAAAAAAAAAAGAACAATGGAGATAAATTTAGATGCTGTTGGGAAAAAGAATCTAGGACACTGTCCATCCCAGCCCTTTGAAGCAACACCCACAAAGCAGTTTCCTGACTTTTTCAGGGATTCCCAGATTTTCACAGCAACTTATGCAACCAAGGCTGACACCACCTGACTAACATTTGGCTAACCCTTTGCAAACTCCTTCCAAATGCAAGCTAAGAAGCAGAGCTTGGTGTTCTAAGTTAGAGCCTGGCTGCATGTACATTGAGCACAGCTGGAAACAGCTGCAGCATGGATGCTGGTACCAGAGGTACCAAGGCAAATCTGCTGCACTGATTTCCTGAAGGCCATTACCAGCTGTGCTCTGCAAGCAACAGTGACCTAGGCCTGATTTTAATTTTGCTAGACAGGCACCTACACTAAGACTGAAATTCCTTCTACTCGATCATCTAAAATACTGTTAAGTCACTGACTTTGTACACCTATTTATTATTTTGATTAATAGTTTAATTACATGACTGTATTTCAAGGGTCTCATTGAGGTATTACTGGCTAAACTGATCACTAATTCCAATTCTATAATATTGCCGTTTCTATATAGATGTGATGTTTAATTGTTTAAAAGGAGTAGGACATGGTGTGTGCCCTAAGCAAGTTCCTCAAGTCAAATTCTGGGGTCTGGGGAAAGCTTTTCCCCTTCTACACTATGTGGTTTGCTTTTTTCTTGAATGACTCCTTTTTTATGAGAGTTCTTTCCCTATGTTTTGAAGATTCACATTCAGTTATTGATGAAATGTTTTTCAGTGTAATTTGCATTTACACAGCAGTTTGTATCCAAAAGAATACCATGACAATTTTGTTCCTGTGACAGGGGTAGCCCAACGTAATGTTTACCAGTGCAGTGCAAGAACTTTCATTCCATTTTTTTAAATTTGCAAAATGTTGCAAAATGTTGCTTTGGGTCACATCTTGTAAATTTTTGTCTCATTAGCTAAGTTGCTTTTTGCAAAAATAATAGAATTTTCTGCAAGATAAAATAACTTTCACTTTAATGTCATGTAATTGAAATATTTACATTTTAAATTTCAAATTATATCTTGATAAAAAGGTTATTTTTGAGATTTTTGAAATGAAATCACTGTGTTTCATGTAAAATAAACCAGAGCCAGCTGCAATTTTTTCTATTTTTCATTTCATCACAAGCATATAAAAATGAATTATTAGTAGGTCATAAATTTTCTTTCTGATTTAACGAGATATAACAAAAAAAACCCGACAAACCTACTCTCACCAGTCCAGTCATAATTTGTTTGTTAATACACAGTTTCTCTATGGGCAAAAGCTTTGAATTTGCATGATAGGATTTAATTTTTTGGGTTTGAAGGCAGGTCATGTTTTTCTTTCTCTCTCATTATGATGTCAAACCATATCACAAAACTTTTTTCCATCATTTAATGTAAAGATATCGGGGTGGAGAGTTAAAGTGAGGAGTTTGAATGACATTGCACTTGGAAAGTGAGCAAATAATCAGAAGGATTTTAGCTGGAGTTCCAAGCTGGAAAGCTATTTCAGCATTCACCAATCTTCAAGGATTTCAACAGTACCATGAGACTCTCAAAATTATTTGATACATAATTTGGGGAATTTTGAAAGCTTTTCCTGTGCAGATGTTTTGATTATCTGACTATAATAACTCTTTGACCTTAACCTAAGTAAGTAGATATTGTATGTTTCTAATCAGTGTGGGCTTATGTTGTTTCCATTTTATTTTTAACTTGAATGCTGTCATTTAATAAAAACCTATGCCTTTAAAAGCACCAAACGTTATTAATCCACTTAAAGGCTTAACTGTCTATAAAAATTTACTATGTAAATTGGACTTCTTCCCTTCTTCAGTCATCACAGCCAAGCACATAAAGCTTGGGGAAATTTATGCATTTTGACCATCTCTAAATCGTTAGAGGCCAAACCAATTTAAATAGCAATCAGTGACCAAGAACACCCTTTGCTCTCTGAAGGTTTGTTTTTTTTCCATGGTATTCTAATTATTTAATTCAAGCTTGTTAGGTTCAGCTCTGTTGGATACTTTGCAGTCTGAATTCATTCTGCCTTGTTTAATTTGCCTTTTTTCCTTTGGCGTTACATTGCTAGCTCTCAAGATGAGAACAGAGAACTAACTCACCACTGCATAATATGAACAGAAGCTGTTTCTTAAACTATTAAAAAAGATAGGATGATCCTTTGAATTTGACACCTGGGACAGAGTTTTTTTTCCTTTTTAATTGCTTTCCAGACTGGGATCATTATCCTTAAGATTTCCCACTTGTAAGACTGAAACCCCCCCCATTTTATAAAGTATTTAGAGGTCTTAAAAAACCCCTAACTAACATGAAGTTTCATTATATTAATTTTTCACTGACCTCAGTGGAGTCAAAGTTTGTCTCTGAGATATCCGGAGGTGATCACAATGGAAATGGGAAGGAACTCACAACAGATCTGAAGGTTATTTTCAGAAGTGGCATCTCAGAGTGGGCTGGAGGGACAAACATATTATTCTCAAAATCTGTAACAAACTCAGCTCACTGAAAGGCAGCATTTTCCCCAAGCTTTTGATAGTCTTCCACTTCACAAATTGCACAGGTTTAAACCCTCCCCATCATGTGCATTCTGTGGGAAACGCTGACAAAGGGATTTAACTCTGGTGTGGCTTTTACTATCAGTTATTACATCCCTTGTGTAAGGTCTGGTCTCTGAAGTCATCACTGGGACAAGGTAGAAAAAAATCTAATAGTGGGCAGATTTTTTATGTCTGTGTCACTCAGATTTATGATATTACAGCTTCTATATGCAAAGGATGCATCTTTTATGGCAAGATAGCTCTTCTAATGTCTTGAAGTGTCCTGAACTCATTACAGCTTTTGACTTGTTCCAGCCTTCAGATTAAAATGGGTCAGGTTACATCATTTTAAACTGCACAAAGGGTCAAGAGACCGTATCATTTCGATGAGGCCA
The DNA here is from genome assembly GCA_013398055.1 of Ifrita kowaldi. Lineage (NCBI taxonomy): Eukaryota > Metazoa > Chordata > Aves > Passeriformes > Cinclosomatidae > Ifrita > Ifrita kowaldi. The sequence goes on along the minus strand of VZRS01014134.1, from coordinate 826,536 downwards.
CAGTTCATTTGCTTTGGCTCAGGAAAGCCAGAGGATGAAATACATATTAATAGTCACAGTTTGAAAGAAGGATTGCAGCCTTGGTATTACAATGAAGTGAGACATTTCATACATGATGCAACAAAACAGTCACTGGATTTTTGCCAGTTTGAAGGAGATGGAGAGGAAGAGACAATGTAAAAAAATAAAAAATGCACCTGATACCTAATTTTTAAAAAAGTTTTCATTATGAGGAAAAGCAATATTTGCTTTTTGCTTCATGGAGTTGAAATCAGTTCATTAAGAGGGTGTGAGAAAAGATTAATCGATGAATTCAGCATACTGACTCCTTCATATAGTTAATGTGCTCCATCTTACCTAGGTGATGAGCTGCATTTGCACTGCCAATGAGTGGAGAGGGAGGAAGAGAGGTTAAATATGTGGTATGGGGAACAAAGTTAATGAAAGCATATTACAGGATTTTACAAAAAACATATATTACTGTTCATTTAATATAGTCCTTGGGACAAATACATCCCTGGTGTAATCTCATTAAGCTAATGAGATCACATCAGCAGTAAATTTGGCTCTTGTATTTGAAGTTTTAAAGTGGTGGTGGTATCATAATTTTCTTCTCTGCTTAGAATGTGAATGAACATTGTAAGCCTGAGAAAAAAGAGTATTTTTAAGAGTGAGGGAGACCAGTGAGATAGGGAGGATGCAAAGTAGAATATTGAGCTACTTCATTTTTAGCTCTCATTGTCCTTGTCCAAATAATTATTTAATGTTTTGAGCTTTGCGCTTCTGTATGCAAAGGAGCTGCTGCCATCTGAAATCCAGAGTCTTAAAGATGTAAGGCACCTACCTCTCTCTGAATAGTGCTGAGGTTCACCTTTAGCCATGACAGACATCTTCAAAGTCATCCTCAGCCTCATTGATCTTAATTGAGCTTTAACACCTTGTTACCATTTGAGTGTCTAAGATGCACACAGCTTGGATGGTGTCTCAGGTAGCCACTGTGACTGCTGATCATCCCACAGTAAGTTTCCTAACTGAAACAAAAAAAAAAAATCCTCTAAAATATGGGTTCTCAAATGCACCATTGATCTACTTATATCTCCTGTGAATGTGATGCATAAAATACACAGAGCATACTTTTCCTCTGTCGATTCCTGTTTTTTGTCCTTGACAGGGGCATGTTCAGCAGTAACAAGCTGTGTCCAAGTCCTTTGTTTGATGGCAGGACTTCAAACTGAACGTTGTGAGAGCTCCAGCCATTAAGCTGTTGGATTTTTATTTCATGTAATTGATGAGGCAATTGTTGGAGCAGTTTTTGGAGCTGAGACTTGCACCAGTATCTCAGGTATGTGTCTTAAGAACTGGGGGACAGCAGCTCCTTCCATCTATGGTCTAATGAGCAAAAAAAACTCCTCTAACTGGAAAAATGACATGGACCAGTAACATAATATTCAGTGACAAACTGTTGAAGGCAATCTCTAATATAAAGTGAGTTCAGATTACTGCCTCTGTGAAGTCACAGGAGAGATTAGATTCAAGTCTCTTAAAGCACAGGTGAATGACCCAAGGAAGCATCTACTTGATGGCTTCTCTGTCTTTCTGTGGTTTCTCACTGACACAGAAAACTAGACAAAAATGCCCTTAGAGTAAACTCATGGCTGACAATCTGTCTCACTGCAGAGAAACATCAACCCTGTGCTTCGCATGGATCATGTCAGTGTGACAGGAGCATCAGCACTGATTTTTCATTACTGCTCTGTAAAATTGTGCATAGTCCTGCTTAGCTAGTTTTTGAGTTATCTGACTATCTGCATGTTTAAGGGTAAAGAGAATATGGCTGAAGTGTAGCATTCTCTGATTATTCTTGTTTGCCAGAACCAAGAAGAAATCCAGAGATTTCTACGAGTTATGCCAGTAAATCAAATCTAGCTCTGGGGTGAGCTCGGTAAGATTCCATATAAAATAAATTACACTTCTGTGAAATTTATCCTAAAACCTGCACAATAATAATTCTTCAGTGTTTTTTAATTACTCTACATTGCTCCTTTTTTTTTTTTTTTCTCAATACACCTTTTAATGGTTTAAAAATCCCTGCAGGGTTTGGTTTTTTATTTTCCCTAATATTTTCCCTTAAATATTTACAGGAATTTTCCAGCTGAGATATAATAACATTATTTTCTTCCATCCTACCTTCTTGTTCTACTCCAGCAGTCTCACAATGAGCTTGTTCTCAGAATGCACACCCAGCTGCACTTTCCTTTTATTACTTATGACAATCTTCAGAGTGCACAGGAGACTTTTTTTTAGCTAGACCTTATTCTTCATTTGTCATGACAATGAAAGAATGCTCAAGACCTTAATAATCTTATGTAATTTCATTTTTGCTATCAATAATAGTTCAGACACATTCTCTCCCCCTTCTGCCCTTCCCTCACTAAGGTGCTTTTGAATTTTTCCGTAGGATGTGTAAAGAGGTAGTGATTTTGATTGTTTTACTTGTTATTTTAATGATGTGCTGTTAATTTCTGTTTCACTCTAGTGCCTCTGCTACTGTAGTGAAGGAAGTTATGTTATATATTTGTATCTATATCTATCTCTCATTCATATGTTCAGCTGGATTTTGGTCTTGAGCAAAGCTGATTAAACTTCTAATGTCTATTCCTTGGCAAATACTGAGATTTAATTTAATTTTATTATTAATTCCAAAATTGACTGAGGTTTTTACCAAATAATTGGAGACTGATGGATATGTTCCGCCTAGAAATCATTGTAATATTGTGCTCTGATTCAGACCTGTAATTTTTTTATTCAACTTTTGACTAAAAAACTTTAGAAATTAAATGCAGCTCTGAGATTATCAATATTTTCTATCAGAATTTTTAAAACAAAACAGTCTCTTCACCAGGGCATTTCCTTACTTTTTTTTTTCCCATAGAAAACAAGGTTTTCTAATGTAGAGAACATAATTATTGGAAGCTTCTTACTCTACAACAGACCTGGTAAGGTCTTACAAGGTGTAGAATTCAGCTGAATTTAAAGAGGATCCTAATCCATTCAGGCAGAACCTTGGCCCCAGGGAAGACTGGGGAGCAAGAACAAGGAAACCCTGGTGCTCCTCTGCAGGCAGGAAGGCTCCTGCCTGGACCCGAGTGCTATCCCACCCGCTCGTCCCTCCTGATCACTATATCAGGTTTAAGGTACTTAAGCAAAAGAAACAAACAAACAGAAAAAGAGGTAAAAGGGCATTCTTGGAGCTCAGATAGTGATGAGAAGGGGAAAAGCATGTTATCATGATCCTGAGGGAGATATATGGTTACCCAAAGGTGGAGGTAAACAAAAAGCCTGAGTGAAATTTGTCTCTCTTTGAAATGTGTTTCTTCCTTTTTTTTTTTTCTTTTGACATGGGGAGCCAGGGAGTTAAGAGCATGGAAATGCTTTATTTTGCGTTACTGAGTTCAGCAGCCTTTGTGGGTTTAATTTCTTCACATAATAGATGCTCCATTTTAAAAGCTTTAACACCTACAAGGCTCCCAATGTAGATGAATGGACGCTGCCATCACTCCAAGTACATCACTTTAATATCTTGTCAGACGGTTACAGTTATTAACAGCAGCATTTAAAATTCACTTTCTTCTTTGAAGAAAGCCCCAACTATAAGATAGAACAAATTACAAGTAGTATGTATAGTGCAGCAGTGCTAAAACTGCTGTCAGCATCCCAACGTGGCCATATGTCTGACATAAAGTACACAAAAGAAAGTGTTGAGGATTGGAGCACAGGCTAATGATAAGTAGGCCGGTTAAACAATAAGCCTCTCAAGTGAGCAATATACATTCTGTTCTGTTTTTCTTACTTTGTGCTGCTTTAAATCAAAGTCCACAGGTCTGCTATTGCTGGGAGGTTGGACATGTTGTCTGCCAGTAAATAGGCCCTCTGCCAAGAAACTAGAGCTCACTCTTGGTAAAGGAAGAACATTGTTCACTAAAATAGTTTGTCTTTTGATGCCAAAGGAAATCAAATTGTAATCAAGGGCTGAGAACGGACTGAAGTCATAAAGGCTGGCTTGCCTCAGACTTTGGCAGCCTCGCTTGTTCCCAGGCATATTAAATATAATTTACGTTTGCAGAGGGGAGAGGCTTTATTGCACTGGAAATTTGTTTTAAATAACACTTAAGTGAAACACTGTCAGAGGCAGTCAGGGATACACTTCTACTGTCATTTAGACTGCTGAAAATCCAGAATATGTTCATGACCTTCACTAGATTTGCTCTGAACTTGCATCTGTGTAAATGGATATTTTTGGTCAATGTTGATGAAACAATCACATTTCCTAGGTTCTGGTCACCCATGCTGAGTAGAAAGTTCATTATGAAAGACTTATCTCAGTTAAAGAAAATATTTATATGTTTTTCTTCTATTTTATCATGCATGTGAAAATTCAGATTAACAATAAATAACAATATTTGGATGAAAATTAATGAATGCATATAGGACAATTGAATCAATTCTATCCTTGATCTGCAATGTATGGAGTGAAATAAATTTTACTGATAATTCCTGTGTAAAAACATTAAAGTTTAAAATATGTACTTTATGGTTTCAGAAAGTAACTTTAGGAACACTTCAAAATAAAAGAAAAGTCTGTTTTTTATTTTTCTAAATGAAATTTGTCTTTTGGAACAGTAAAACTAGCTTTTATTTCACCACGGATTTAAAAACTAATTTAAAAATAGCCTCTCCCAAGAAGTGATAATTCTATATTTCAGCATCTTGTTCATGAGTAGCCAGCTAAGGGAAAATGTTGTTTTAATTCTTTGCACACTTTTGGATAAGATATTTTTCTTCTAACCTGACACCATAATGTAGGTTACATCTGAAATTTGTTTTACAGATTTGTACTGAGTCAAAGCAATGGAATCTGCCAACTATAAAGCAAAAAGTCTTGTATAAAGATCTCATTCACAATCACATTCACTCCTTTGTTTTGCAGCTTTGTCACATTGCATATAGCATTTGTCAGCAAAATAGTTTTAGTTGCATATGTACTATGTAAAGGGAAACTTGGCCCTAGGGAAATCATCATTAAACTACCAAAGAAATGGTTGAGTAGCTGCTTCTTTAAAATGTAGGGTTGGTTTGGTTTTTTTTGCTGTTTCAATCTTTCTGCTGGCAATACTATTGAAACAGCACACTTCCTCCTTAGAATGGAAATATTTAGATAATTTTGAACAGCTCACCTCTCTTCAAGCAACACTTGACATTTGAAGCAATTTAAGGTTAATTCAGTCAAATGACTAGGACAGATTTTAGAACTCAACAACCAATTTGGAGGTCTAACACTATGCCTTGGTTATTGAGGGACTGAACAGGCATCTGTCTGATATGTTTCTTAAAGTTCTGCCTCTGTCTGTGCATGTGTTTTCCTAAGCTTTGATGATGCCTAGCATATTAATGACTAGCTTAATGCCCCAACTCTGTCACCTCAGAGTAACCTATGGCCTCATGACTAAGCTTTTTCTGGAGGCTCCTTTGAAAATGGGTGTTGTTCATGTCTTCTGCATAAGATACCTAATTTAATTTGACTCAGGACAGCGGGGCTTAATAAGAGGCAAGGTGTTTAAGAGATGTGACCTGCATTTCTCACCATTGCCTGAGTCCATGCGTGAGTCTAACCTAAGGCACTTAAAAATAACTTGGTGGGAATTTAAACAAAACTTTCTTTTCCTGAAGACGGGACCCTCCCTTTTCCAGAAAAAGAAGTGCTAAAATTTAAATGCCTTATTTTCTGAAGAAAATTACATAGACTGTACTATTGATATTCAATCATTTTAAGGCAAAATAGCCGGGTTTTTTAGTGAAGAAATGAGAATAAATTACTGCAGAAGTTCTGGAAGTACCCTTACTTATGATATCAGTGGTTATTCCAAAGGGAAAATGACAGGGTAAAATTGCTTTACATTGCAGAATAAAAATACCAGGACTATCAGCTGTAACCCATGGCAGCCCTTTTTACCAGCTGTAATGCACTTTTGGAAGATATACAGTGAGGGCCAAGAAACTACAAAAGACAGAAGGGTGGCTGAAGAGGTACATGCTATGGCACTCAGACATGAACTAAGCTTCCTGGCACTTTTGTGTGCCGCGTCACTCCCACGGATTTGACAAGTTGGTGGGTGCTTTAATCTAGTTCATGTCAGTGACCAATACCACGTGATATCTGAGCATGGGCTTCTGAGACTAATTAAAGCAAGGCATTGCTACAAAATACAATCAGACTAGGAAGTCATTCCAAGAAGTAACTGGAGAGACCTCAGTATGTGTGTTCCCTTAAGTGTATGCAGAGATTATGGTGCTATGTGAGCTTGCACCTGTGGTTCCTGTGAAGATCTGCAGCTCAGATTTTCTCTGAAGTCATAGAGAAGCTCTGGGACAGCCCTGCGCTCTCTGCAGAAGTCCACACAAGGAACCTTCCACAAAATTGCTTCAGGATTCAAGCCTGCCTTCAATATTCCCTCCTCCAGCACAACACAATCCTGTATCATAGTTTTCAACTGTTCTCTAACTTTCTGTTGCTTTTCTTTTCCTTCCCTTTCAGTCAATGCGATACAGTGTATTCAGATGTTAACAGGACCATTTTTGTATGTCTTGAAATAGGAACAGGCTGCTTTAAAAGTTTCTACTTTTATATATAGATAGGTGCATAGAGATATTTATACCTTGGTTATATTTTCTCTTTTCCCTTTGTATTGTCTTGTAAACATGTCATGAACATGATCCTTCATTTTTGAAAACAATAGGAGCTGGATGCTTAATTCAAGGGAAGCAAATGAAAGACTCGTCTCTATTGTTGCAGTTTTCTTAAAAAAAGGTTTATGCTTTCAAAAATCTTCTTTGAAATACTGCAAACAAAAGAGGAGCAGAAAGACATATTTCTATGCCCAAACTATCCCCTCCGCGCATAACCAGGGTAACACTAAAAAACTGGCAGACAGATATAAAAGACAGCTCAGCTGAGTGTGAAAAAAATGTGCAAGAGGTTTGAAGCTTGCAGCCTGATGCTCCCACCATCTCACCATTATCTTGTCTGTAGGTGCTCACTGGCAAATCAACCAGCCATTTGTTTGGGAACTGAATTTCTTACGATGTTTCTGCAGCAGGAAATTAGTCCTACTACTACTGAAGAGACTGGGCAGCCTATTTCTATCACATTACACTCTTCTGTTGGACTTTCCTTTTTTCTTCTCGGAAGACACAAAGCCAGTCAGTTCAAAGTTAACAGCTGTTGAAATTGCTATATGCTTTTTAGAGGAGATGTGAAAACAAATGTGTGCCAGAATTTTGGTTGAGATTGCAATGAACTCATTTTGACAAAGAGATCCTCCCCCTAAACTTATTTCACATGCTAAGAGTTGGCAATATGGGAAAAAGAGAGCTGATGCGGGTAGAATTACTGGCCTGTCACCTTAACAAAGGACTTTTGGAAACGTATTGCCTCCTTGGGAAAAGGATTATTCTTCATGAGGTTTAGTGTCAGATAAAGTACAAAAGACAGTTAAACAGAAAAGTCTGTAAACAATAATATTTTCAGATTTGCAATAGTCATATTAATTATTCTAGATTTCTAAATCAATCATCATTCCTAAGTAAGGAAAATTTTTCAGCAATCAGGCAACCGGGTGACACAGGCCCTGTAGTAATCTCTCTAATTAAAACCATCCAAAATTCCTATGTGGATATGTGGTGGTAAAGATGGGCATATATCTGTATTGTGTCTAAAATTAAACACCTCTCTCTATAAACACCAAGTACAATTTCAAATAATTTTGCTTAATTAAAATAACATTCAGACTAAACAAGTGTCTGTGACTTCTGCTACAGGAGCAAACAGTTTCTTTCCTTGTACTTGTCTGAGTTGGAATTAAGTGAAATACAACATCTCAAATAGGCTGCACTGCAAGTAGGCAGTTCATATAACCTGTGGAAGCCATAAGCAGGCAAGTTTTGGTTTTCATCTACTGAAAATCCAATGCCATGAAACACTGAAAAAGGAACAGCCTTACCATTCCATAATACAGGAAGCAGTCATCTTGGTCACTGATGCAAATAACGGCATGATTTCAGCCAAAGTAAATTTAGGCAAACAAATAAACAGCTCAGGTTTAAAATCCTCACTCCAGATCAGGTGCTTGTTTGAGGAATGTCAGAAACCATGTCAGACAAAGCATAAAAAATTCAGGAGACTAATTTTGGAACATGCTGTTAAAAGCAAATATGAAAGACTATTCAAAGGCAAACATATCTGTTGACTGTGATGCATTATAATACTGGCTATTCAATTACTTGTTCAAGCTCAATGACCCTAAAATAAAAACCTAAACTCAATGGCGATTTCTTTGCCCACAAACATGCAAATAACTTTAAAGATACATATTGTACTCAGCCAATCATTTTCCCATGTACATTTTTGTTCTTTAAACACTACTGCTTGGTTGCTAAACTCCTCAAATGTGATGAATCTGGGTGATAAATACAAGTTTGCAAAATGGGACATTTTAGCAATTTTGTCCACTTTTGCGGTCACAAAATATAAATAGTACTAAAAATCCTTTTAAACAACCTCAGACAATAAATCCTGTGATGCAAATGTTAATGAACAATGAATGGTAGCAGTTTTAGGATACTAGAGCGAAACCCTTGAATGGTATCCACAGACACTTTTTGCCTTTCTCTATGATAATATAAACTTTTGAATATCTTCTGCTTGCATAGAAGAGATTTACAGTTTGCCTCACACTTTGCAGTTCCACAAGAAGACACAAGGCAAAACAAGCTCAAAATTCAAAGATCATGCATAGTCTGTTTTTTCTACTTTATCAAAAAAGGACGAATAACTGTTGTGTACCTAATATGCAGAGACATCTTAGTATAACAAGATACAGCTTAACTCCTAGAGTCCTTGTTATTTAATCCATTTAGTTCTGCCCAGGGATCACATGAATTTATGGAAACCCCCTGCTACCCTCTTTGTTGACTTCCATCCCTGCTGGGAGATCCCCATCTGCTGGGAAGCAAAAGTCTGTTCTGAACTTTACCTCATTTAACAGAGTGCCACATGTAAATCCAACTTCTTCATTTATTACTTTGACAGAGCAGATGGCAATGGGCTTTTAAAAGACTGTAATATTGCTTAAAACTAGCTATATTTGTAGAAATAATAGTTTTAGCTGCTTGGATTCTAGTGCCTGATTTTTAAGAAGAGAATCTGACACAGGCAATTAAATTTTTGAGCCATCAGTACTTAGTGATGCATCATAATTTAGCTGTTTTCAGAAAATCATATTGTGACCAAATAATCATTCATTAAGACAGAAAATACTTTTTTAATGGAAATTTGAGACTCATGTTTGGTGGCTGATATGAGTGACTAGTTTTCTAATAGCCTTAATCACTGGAGTATTTCTTTACTTGTTCATTTAAGCCCATTAATGAAAACGTATGATGTTAAGTCTAATATCTACTAACCCTTGATGACTGTTTTGACTTCCAGCATTGTCCTATAAATAACTGTGAATGACATGCACTGAAAATCAAAGAGTATTATTTCACTGTGATTAAAGAGAACAGGTTCACCCAAGACTTCCTTTTCATCCAGTAAGACCACAGAGAAATTCATTGTTAGCTTGAGTCAGATGTAATGTACTTCAAAATGTCTTGTCCTTAAAAATCTTACCCTAAATACATAATGCAGGTTTTAAAAATAACTTGAAAACTCAATGCCAGCCACTGGGTTTGCTTGTAGAAGGGACATAATGGGATAGGGAACATCAAGCACAATCATAGTATCCTGGGCTCGAAGATTAAAAGTATTATAAATTACTTGTTCTCAATATCCTGTCTAGGGGTTTGTGTGTTTGTCTGGTTTTTTTATGTTTGGTGACATCTGAAAGGTTTTTCAGCCCTAAAAAAGGGACGTAAACTTTACATGTCCAGTGCTGACTGTGCTTTTCTAACTGAAAATATCAGCTAACTTGATGCTCCATGAAATTCAAAGAGCCTGTATTTATCTGATACAACTAGGATCTTCGGTTGTGTTCATCTTGGCTATGAACCTTCTGATCATATTATATGTGCTATGGCCAAAGGGCTCTGGTTGTTTGCGTGACATTTGTGGTCTGTCATGCAATCGTGTCATCTTGTGTGGCAGCTTCAGGGTGAGACCTCATACAAAGTGAACAAGCTGTGTTCTTTGCTCTAAGTTAAACAAATATCTCTAATTTGCACTTCCTTTGTTTAAAGTCAGGTGTTTTAAGGTATATTCAGTAATGCATATGCTTAGGCCCTGATGCCAGATACCATGATAATAGGTTTATGTTTTTCAGGTGATAAATAACACTGTTTGGAAACAAGGCTGCCTGTCCCCAAAGGGCTTTTATAATGAGCTGCGTAGGCCTCCTCTGCAACTATGCAGGTCAAACTTCTGTGATACAGTACACGGCTCTTATTGATCATCTGGAGAACATTATACCAGGAGGGCTTTGTCTCTTTAGTATATATTGTACTGTATTTAAAATTTTAGTTCAGATAATGGAACTTTCTTAAGCTTTACTATCATGCTGATTTGTCTTGAGTTTAGTTGCACATAATTTTTAAGATTCTTGAGTTAAAGATTAAAACCTAAGGTTCATCTCTTGCATGAAAAACCCATGGAAGGTAACCCTGGTGGCAAATTCCTTTGCAATAATTTTGTGCAATATGATATGCAGAAAAGTGATGCATCAGAGTAAAAGCCAGGGAGCCTCTATCCTTATTTAATAAATCCCCTAAGGAAAATCTAAGGAAAATTTGACTCAGGTGCCTCTACTCATGCTTTGGTTCTTGTGGCGGTGGCTCAGGTGCCCTCTGGCCCGGAGCTGAGCTCTTGGGTCCGTTATCCACCAAGAGACAGTGACTGCCTGGATGAGGAGTCCATGGGAAGCAGCCCGGGAGCTGCGGAGGGCGCATCGGTCGCCCCGCGGGGGCAGCCCTGGGGGGCCTGTCAGTTTACCCTAGGCGGCACCCTTTGGCTTCCTCCCCCCCCATTCTGGAGGCTTCGGTTGGGCACGCGGTCTGATTGGGTCTATGTTTTATGTTTATTCATTTTACCTGTTGCATATCACATTAGCTTCTGGAAACTTCTCTTGTTTGCTGCTCCCCATTTGTTGTATCCTGGTTCTCCCTCCCCCAAAATTCTGCCATTTGTCCCCTGTCATTTGCTTGTCATTCCTTAATTCGCCAGTGGTTAACCACGCCCTGAGATTTGTTGCTGTATTTAAGTTGCGGTCCCGCGCTTCTTTTTGCTTCTTCTCGCTCCACGTCTCCACTGCCTTCTCCCCTGCGTTTCTTCAATAAACCCTTTCCTGCGGAAGAAGCCCTTCTCAGCTCCTTTATTCCCTCCGCCTTTGCCTGCCGTCCTGGCGCTCAGCTCAGCCCTCGCCACGCGGTGAGCTCGCCACAGCCATTAGACATTTCGGGTCCGCGGCCGCGAAATTGTCGGCTCCTACTCAGGGCCACCGGGCAGCCCAGAGTCCAGGAGACCCCGACAGGTTATAACCTTAGGAACACACCTCAATCTTTTCAAACAGCTCCAATGGAAAGGACAGCAGTGATCTTCTCTGCCAATAAATGTGATAGGAAACCACAGGATGATTTGTGGCTGTGTATAACATAAACCAGTTGAGAAACTGTGCTGCAGTGGGAGGCAGTTTAGGCAGCATGAGGAACTGGGGCCTGGGAGAAGGAAGACATCCAAGTCCTGCTGGTGCATGCTCTGCTGGCACATACATACACATAGCTCTTGCTGGTACAACGTTACTGTGGTGTGTTTGAGACAAAATAAAAATACTCATCCTTTCTTGCATTTGTGAACCTACAGGTTGAACTTTAGTAGAAAAATGTTATTATTCAGTAGTCAAAAAAAAAAAAAAGGTGAAATCAGGACTTTAGTCTTTTTTTCCTAAATTGTCTAGGATTACGATTGTCTTGTTCCTTGTAATTTGTACTTAAAGCAAATACAAAAAAATGTAGAACTCTTTACATAAAAGGAAAAATATAATCACTCATGAAAGTTAACACTGCATGGAATTTAAAGAAGAAAGAAAAGAAAATCCCCAATATGGTTGCACAAGGATTTGAAAAAAACCCCATGTTGGTAAGACAGATGCTTCCTTTTTTCAAAGGTTGTGTGTAGGCAGTTTATGGTATTTCGGTAATTCTGACCTTTGTTTGACTACGTGGCTGTGTGTCAGTAGAAGTCTAAACAAGGAAAGCAATCACTCTGTGTACAAGTGGTTAAAATTCATGGCTAGCAGGGAGCAGATTGCAACAGGAAAGCCCCCAGCCTGTCCATCTACCAGTACCCTACCACCAGCAGAGCTCCTTTTATTCCGGCTTCTCCCTATGGTTGCCTTCAATTCTTTTGCAAATCTTTCTCTCCCCTCACAAATTTATAGCCCATTGATGCCTTTCTGTGGGTGGCTTGAAGCATCTGGGTAACAATCTTGCCGTCTGTGTCCTGCACCCTTCCCTCAAACAATGGTGGGTGCAGGGCTGCCATCAAACCCAAAGGAAGAATGGAGCTGGTTAACTTGTACATTCACTGCCCACCCCCAGTTAGGGGTGAAGGAACGTGGAGGAGCACAGGGCTTACTCTGTCCATCTCAGAAAAGTAGTTCCAGCGATTGTGACCTCATGTTTCGTTAGGCTAATTCAGTTTGGGTGATGCTGACTTCCTCCTCCCGGATGTCAGCCCTTTCGCTACCAGCTGCCATTTTTACAGGAGTTTTTGCAGGAGGTTCAAGTCTAAGACGGTACAAGTCACACATCTCCAGACCCTCAGTGTGGCAGACCAGGAAATGTCTGAAAAGGGCACATACAATTAATTTACAGGTATTTTACATTTAAATTAATTTAGTGGGTTTTAATAGACAGTACAGCTTTCCCCCAGAGTTTTGAAAGAATTAGATATCTCAGATCAAGCTCCCTATTGAACTCTAAATTTGAATATTTTAGAAGAAATGTCTGTATTTCATTTCTCTGAAAAGCTATGTGTCTTATTAGAGATTTTTTTGGTTTACGATAACCAGGAGAGAGACGAACAAGTGGAAGGAACCTTTCCCTACTTTTTCCTAGATAGTATGATCATTCTAGGAGATTAAAATAGGACATTTACAGTTGCAATAAATATTCCATGCGGTTTCTTTGTGGTTTTGTTACCCTTATGTGTGGATATCTGAGGGTTTAGTGACAGGCAAAGGATGAGTATATTCTTCCTTTATATTTATGTTATTCAGTGTATAATAGTGTGTTGCTAAATGATACAAGCTAAGTCAGAGTTACTTAACTATTTTACTGAGATCTGTTGAACCACACTGATGTTTGTTTAACTTTCTCATTTAGACCAGCCAGGTACTGCATGCCATGTTCCTCCTTGCAAAGTGCGAGGACAGGAAGAGCCACAACTTACAGACCTTGGTAAATTCTTGGCAAAATTTTGCTCCTGATCTAGACTAATACTCCCATTTTAGTATGTCAGGGTTAGACACTTAATTTCCACAAATGGTGTTGGTTTTGTTGACATTATGTTCTCTTTTACAGCTGCTATTTTAATTTTTTGGAAATTTTGCCCAGATATAGAGACTCAAACCATTTTTTTTAAGATTGAAAGATGTCAAGCAACTTATCAAAACTTTCTTATGGAGATGAGTTCTCTGATACCTTTTCTGCAACTTCCACCCTTAAACAACAACAACAAAAAAAAAAAAAAAGAAGAGGAACAACAAAAAGCAGCATCTCTCACTGTAACTTGTACGGTATTGGCCCTTGCTGAAATTTCTTCCTGGCTTAATAACACATCTACACCAGGGTGATCTGCTTCATGCTATTGTGCTGGGATAATAGGTCTGTGACCTCAAATGACACGCTTCAGATGCACCCAAGTGGCAAAGCACTAGTAGGATGACTTACCAATCTTTTATTACCTGCAGAACAATAAATATGTCAGGTGATGAGGTTGATTCATGGTTGGTATAGGTGAGACATGAACTTGTGAAAAAACATACAAACGTGTCTGACCCACTAAGATATAGCTGCTTTGCTTCAGTGTGTGCTGAAGAACAGTGATGGCTATTAGTCTACTTTTATTAAGAGGACTACTGGCAGGTGCTATATGTCTCTCTAGAGAGCCTTGGTGCAAAAATGATTAACTGACTGAGACAGGAGTTTGAGCACACATGTAATTAGTGTGTGTCACTGCAGTGAAGATAGTGTATATAATATTACTTGGGTTGGGGAACTGCTTCGGTATCAAGCATCAAATGCTGAGAACAAAGCATTAAAACCTATTCTAAAGTGTAGAAAATGCCTTGCTTTCAGGAAGAATAATCAATTTTCGGTCATTCTCAGAATAGAAAAATTTACTGAGAAAATTGCTTGTCTGTCTCTGAAGAAAATGTGTATACACAGATGTTAAGCCATGTGTTACTTTGTGGAAAGTAGGATGGGGCTATTATTGACCAAAATGTAAGTCATATTTAACAACATGACAGAAATCCCAATTTTTGAGAGTACTTTTTGTAGAGATGTGTTTTCACAGTTCAACAGTGTCGTTATTTTGTCAAAAACACCAAAAACAACCTAATCATGGCAGGCGTTTAAATTAGATTAAGTATCAATTCCCAGCCAAAACAACTCCTGTAAAAGCTTACTCGGAGTATATTTTTAGTGCTAATCAATTAATAAAAAATAGTTTTCAAGGTGATTAATTTATTTATTTAGCAACTATGAATGGCACATGAATGCATCCATCTATTAAGAGAAAGCAGAAGTGTATGTTTTAGTACTATATGGAAAGTCTTCTCTAAATTCCTGCAGCACACATATTTCATTGATTGGCATCTGTCTGCACTTAAAACAAAGGGGAAAACAAAGAGAAAAAAAATTCCCTGTGGTACATTCCCTGAGGACTGGGGAATTTCTTTCTTTTATCTATTGTGGATGTAAACACTACATTTCACCCTACCAAACTAAAGCTTCTGCTCCTGAAATTAGAGATGCTTTGCGCTTCTTGTCACATCCCAGCTCTCTGTGAAGAGAGGTCCTCTAAGGAGCTTCTGCTTATCTTGTTTTACTTTGAAACCTGTTCAAAGGAAAGAAGAAAGATCCCACTTAGCCTAGTTAGCCTGAGACTAGATCATTTGGTTTGCTTATGGAAAGGCTTTCCTTTAAAGATAAGAGCCCTTAGAATGTATCAGATAATTTGAGTTAAACTTTTGGGTTGTATGTCTTACTGTCGGTCTAAGTACTTCCGTGGCTGTCTGCTGTAGCATGTGAGCACATCACAGTTACTCAGTTTTGTCATTATAACACCCCAGTGAGATAAGAAAATGTCTTTATTTTGTGCCTGGGGAGCTGAATCACAGGGTAGGTGAATAATCTTGCCTGAAGTCAAATGGAAACCCTGTGGGAAGCTCTGTGGTTGATCCAGGGTACTAAAACTAGGTCTGGCGTCCCAGAGCTGTGCTGTCTCCACAAAAACAACCTTTCTCTTTATTTTTGTCAGCTGCACCAAAACTTATTTAGTGCTTTTTATTGAGAATCGTGATCAAATCATGCACAGACCTGAGCGAGCATCAGTGCTGATTAGGTATATAGCATTTTTAAGATACTATTCACAGTGTTCACATACACATTTTTGTAAGCAGTGCATTCTTCAATAATTTGGCTACTTATTAAGGACTTAGACATATGAATAATTTTCATGGCTTCCAAGGCAAAATAAAATATACATTCCTTCAAAGTTCAGATAAAAAAAAAATAAAGTTTTTTTCAGATTTTTGAGATAAGAATATGCAATGATATACCATGATTCAGCAGATTCACCTAACTTACATTGCAATAATGGGATGATTTTATTACTGCATTTGCACTGTTTAATACATTAAAATACATGGTCCCTGCATTCTGGCACCAAAGTGAAAGCACCTCCTCTAGTGAGCAGGAGCAGAATACGAAGTGATTACTCTCTCTACCTACAAAAGGCAGTGTTAATGTGATTCTGGACTAACCTTTTCTGTATTCTTAACAAGAACAAGTAAAATCTGAGATCAATTCTTCAATGGTGCAGATTTGGTGGTTTTTTGGTTTAAAATAGGACTTGGACATAATCTACGGCAATGTTAAATTCAGTTAAGAGAAGGTATCTGACGCAAGTTCTTTGTTTCCTTATGTCTGCTGCCTGGAGCTACAAGCAGCAGTGGAAAAGGAAATGACAGGATTTTTACTGAGATAGGTGACAGCAGAGCAACATCTCGTGCAGAAGCCTCCTGTCTGTGTAAGTGACATGGGGAGGAGAAAGTGCAGTCCATGTTCCCTCCTGGGGTGCACCTGGGGAGGTCACCAATGTCTCTGGATGTGCTCACTGTGGCTACTGTTGATGCCTGTACTTGTCACTAAGAGTCTGGATCGTGGAATACACAAAGTGGTACCCAAATGTGCAGGCACCCCCGTGAAAGTGACATAACATTGGAGGAAAGGCTTACAAACAAAATTAAGTACAGGCATTTCTGTTCCAGTTTGGGGAAGGATTTGAAATCTCCATCATCAGAAGTGATTCTACCAGTGGATAGAATACCAAAAGTGTAGTGATTCTGTCTGGGGTGTGCATAGGCTTCATGTACACGTGTATATGAATGCATAATGTACACACTCATATGAATATATATAAAGATATCTATTTATATAGATATATATTTGCATAAATATAAAATATATTAAAATTTATAATTTATATAAATATATGTATTTATATATATATATACTTTAATTCTTTTTCTTATACTGTTCCACACTTAGAAAAACAAATACCAAATTGATAGAAGATTTCCGCTGCCTTTGGAATCTCACTTGCCCAGGTTAAAAAAAGTTATTTCCTAATAATAAGAAGAAGATAAAAATGATTATTTCATAATAACAATAAGATAAAAGTTATTTCCATTGTAAGTGAAGGCACTTACACCTGAGGGTGTAGGTGAAACCACCTTCTCCCATCGTTTTTTCTGTCACAAGCAAATTGTTGCTTTGTGCTAGTAGACATTCCATTTTTTTAACATCCAACAGACTGACAGTGACAAGGGTGTTGTAAATTTTTGATTAATGAAATATTGCTTTCTTAGGTTATTTGTCTAACATTAGGCAATGTTATCTTGTTTCTATCCTTGCCTGATGGCCTGAAAAATTTATTGATTTAGAATTTCATTGTCTAGTGTCTCATGACTCATGTCTAGTGGCTCCTATGCATTTCCATCATTTTTCTGGGACAGTTTAGATGACAAAAGCTGAGTTTCCTAATGTGGTTCCTAACATGCTGTTGTGGTTTAAACTCAGCTGGTAACTAAGCATCACACAACTCCTCAGTCACTCGCCCTTCAGTGGGATGGGATGAGAAAACTTGTGGGTCAAGATAAATACAGTTTAATAATTACAATCAACAACAACAACAGCAATAAGGAAAAGAGGTAAAAACCAGAGAAATACAAGTGATACAACCAAAACAGTTTCTCAACAGCAGTCGACACATGCCCTGAGCAGTGCTCCCCACCCTCCACCAATCTTCCCCCCCAGTCTTCTTGCTGAGTACATCATCATATGGTACGGAATGTTGCTTTGGTCAGTTGGGGTCAGCTGTCCCAGCTGTGTTCCCTCCCAGCTCCTTCTGCACCTCCAGCCTGCCCACTAGTGGAACAATATGAGGAGCAGAAAAGGCCTTGACTCTGTCTGAGCCCTACTCGGCAATAACAAAAACATCCCTGTGTTGTCAACCTGTTTTCAGTGCCAATCCAAAACACAGCCCTATGCCAGCTACTATGATGAAACTTAACTCTATTACAGCCCAAACCAGCACAATGGCCTTCCAAGTAATATGGATAGCCCTCACGGAAAGCAGAGCTGTTGTGACTGCTGCCTCTACAAGCTTTAACTTTTGATACAGTTATAATTTCCTCCACAATCTCACCCAAATTCTTTAAAAGTACCATGGGCTTTGGACAGTTTATGATTACATCATCATCTCGCACAGTACTTCCCAGGTAGATAACTAACCCACAACAGACAGTGAATAATTTTAACAGGTGATACGTAAGATGTAGCAAAATCAAATACTTTGAGTATAACAGCAAGACACTATAATAGTTTTGTGTACCTCAGGCCTCGGTTTTGAATTACAGCATTTTATCTTGAGAGTGGGAATTCATTTACTGAATTAACTCTTCCTGATTTTTGGCAGTGTGGAGAGATTTACAGTGCTGTCAATGAGTGCGGGAGATTCTTATTATCTCTAAACATGAAACATTTGTGTAAGCCTTCAAGTTTGTAAATGTATACATATTTTTCTCTCCTACATCCCTACTATCAAAATAGATATTATACTATGTATTCTATAGTGACATGATAGCTAAGACCTGAAAAGACAAGTGCCATATGCCATTTTTACATTAGTTAAGGATTTGATTCAGCAAATAAAGTAGAAAACATAATCTGGAGATAATACTCAGAATTATATTACTCTGCAGAGATATTTCTGAACAGATTTATTTAACCTATATTGTGTCTACAAACTTTGAATAAATATTTAAAGTTCTGGGAAGCTGGAATGGAGGAGTTAGAAGGGAGGCTTACCCAGCACAAAAGAAAAATGACATGAGAATTCCTCCTGTGCAGCCATTAGATACCAAAACCTCTCACGCAATAGTGATTCATTGTGGGAAAGAATAAGAAAGATTGTGTGTATAAATCAGAGTGTTAGCTGAGTTGTGGCTCAACTTCAAAGCCTTCACACTTCCTTCCCTCTACTTTTTACTTTATTCTACAGCTTCTTTTCCCAGTGAAAACTGCCTTTCTCCTTCATCTGTGTTTTACTCTGCCTTCTCGGGTACTTTAAAGATCCCTGATTATAGCACAGTTTTTGATCTTCTGTATTAGATTCTATGTAATTATCAATGTCTCACTTGGGACTGTTATAGATCTCTGCTGTGCTGGACTGAGAAGTGCTGAATTGCTTTCAGAGAGTGATCTTCATTGTCCATTGAAACAACAGAGGGTCATATGGTAGTGTAGATATTATAAAAAAACCCCTAAAGAGAACAAAGTTAAAAATTAAGCAAAATAAATAACATGGCTTCATGTAGTGACTTTGCTGCTGCAGATGGACTTGGCAGGATGACCCAGCAATAATCGCCAAAAAGGTTTTTCTAACTTTTCTTAAGTCAAATGAACCAGCTACTGAAAGAAAATTGTTCACTTTTTAGAGAACAACATCAGAATATTAAAGTGGGTAATATCATGATAAGGGAATATGATTTTTTTACCCATTTACATCTTAATAGACTTCAGTGACTTCAAGGTTAGCTTAGGGGAGTTTTTTTTTTTTTTGTTGGGGGAGGGAGCAAGTTGAGAAAGACTCAAGGCCTTTTGGAGATGCAAGAACATTTTCTGGTTTTCATCAGTGGTTTTTAGCAAAGGACAAACTAATGAATGTGTAAGCATGCAACCATGACAACAGCGCAAGAAGAAAGAGCCTCATTACCCACAAAATTACTGAAATTACTGTTCTCATAGGTTTCAACTGAAGAGATGCTGTTTTCCCTAGACTCAGCTTCTGTTATTTGCCTGGACTGTGTACCTTTTATAACTTTTCTTCACTTTTAACTTTTCTGGTAAACACTTGCCCAAGCAGCTATGCCCATCTTGAAACTCAAATGTGGATTGCAAGGAGTAGAAACCTGCCTGTGAAAACTTAAATTGTTTAGCTTCTAATCCTGGGTTTTGGCACCATCTGAAAACTCACTCAGGATGGTGTGCCAATCTGGGAACCATGCTGACAGTTGTTCACCATTATTAATCGCCAGCCTAGGTTGGTGGAATGGTTTCAGGTAAGTCTGCATTGTGACATGATCTCTGTGTTGCACTATAGGTATGTGCTTTGCCACTAGCTCTGCCTGCTCACTAACCACTTCCCAGTATGTATGTGGAGCCCAGTACTAAATGCAGTACTCTTAGGAAATTCTATGAGAATACATTTCAGAGAAAAACTGTTTTCTGCCTTTTTTTTACCTTGTCTTTTCTTTCTACTTGTCTTTTCTCTCCATCTCCACTCCGTCTCCGTATTTTCATTCATCTGCACTGATGTTGTCAGACTTTGGTATACCTTCATCCCATTCTAGTAGAATAATTCTCTGGCTGCTGGTACTCTACATCTGTGAGCTGAATTAAGCATGTTATCTTCCAGGCCATAATTCAAAACCTTCAATAAATCTCTGAGTAATGGTGATCCCTGCAGTAAATCACTGTCCTGGTCTCTGCAGGATAACACATTGTCATTTAACATTAGACTTTGTTTACTGTATTGGACTGCTCCTCATTTGTACCATAGAAATCCTATAGTTCAGGCACCAGCTGTCAGTAATGAGAGTTAAGACATTTAGCTCATTGCTGGTCATCTCAATAGCTTCATGTCTTTCCTGTAAATGGTTGCCAAAAGAAAAGGTTAAGAGTTACACAGTAATAAGGTCATAAGACACATAAGGACAGCAATACAAAGGGGAGGAGAACAATAGCAAGGGCAACTGGGATAGATGAAACAGTAAAAGTTTGCTTGAGAGAATAACATCAGTGGGAATGACATCAAGAGGAAATGGGAAAGAGTTATGACAAGAGGAAAACAGATCATTAGAAGAAAAAGCAGTGTTGGGCATAGAAAAAAAATCCAGTACAATGTTTAATTAAACCTAGGTTACACACCTAGTCAAGACACCTCTTCAGAAATTAAAAAGAAAATAAAACTGTTTAGATATCTGCATTTCACAGATGACTTTTTATTCCAGGTAAAATTAAAGAAAACAAACAAAACAACAAAAAAGTGCAAAAAAAATATCTCTTGCATTACTGTTTTGTCTTATAGGTGCTGAATTACGGAGGACCAATAGATTTTGAATGGAAGAGTACCACTGTACTTTACCACAGGTCCGAGCTGGGATTGTGATTGCTTAATATAGATAATCTAATATTGTGAACTGCATTAAAGATACCTTGGGATAGGCATTTAAGGAGAAGTTTGTGCAATAGCATTTGTCACTGTATTCTGCAAAGAAGAGGCATATTTTGAGTTACTGTGCTGTAGTTCTCTCTTGAGATGTAAATCAACTGAAGTTTCAGTTCAAATAAATCTTCTTCAAAACCGCTAAGGGCTTCTCTGTTCCTCCCATACTCCTCCCAGTTCAGTTGCATTCTTGATTACCCTCCAAAATCTATTCATTTATGCTGATTGTTAAATATCCTTTCCCCATTTACATTAACTACATCATCAGCCTTACTGCAGCAGGACCATTTATGTCGTCCTTTGCTGTGCTTTCATATTACCATCCCTCCTCTCCTCTGACCACTGACCTTCACCTCCTCCAATTACTCTGATCTCTTTTCTACTGTCCTTCCCTGTTTATTGCTACCTGATGTAATTTTGATTGGATTTTACTAACCTCTGCTAGGTGGCAGGTGAACCTGAAGATTTCCTGTTAGTGAATCTTTGAAAGTTCCTGAGTCCTTCTACAGTGTATTTTGGTGATAATGTGGTGATAATGTCACTTGGAAACAATGAGAAAACTTGAGGATTTTTTCTATTTTTTTATACTGTTTTGATAAGATTTGGAATGAAAAATCTTGAGACAGGAAAAGTACAGGAAAATAAGATGAAAGTTCTAAGGTAAAGAAGCGAAAGCAGAAGGACTTTTACTTAATTGACTTTTTCTTTTCTTATTTTATTTTTCTATCTTTTCTTTTTCCATATCATCTCTGTTTTCCTCACACATGCTTTTCCCTGCCATAGAAAGCCTGAATGAAATGATGTGTCATCATTTGGTAGGTCACAAGGTTGGGAATCCAGATCCTATCAGATTGCAAGTATATTGAGCTACTCCCAGAAGTGACCAACACAGATTTTCCTACCATGCAGTTACAGCAAAGGGGTTTGGGGACATCTCTGTGGGATGTAATGATAACTTTCTCTTCCAAATAACTGCCTGAAGTTATAAGCAGTCTTGAAAATTTAAGGATGGTTTTGTTTAGGAACAAAAATGCAGACTTTTTTTTTCTGCTTTCATTTCTCTGTCTCTGGACAGAAAATGGGAACAACTGAAATTTTTCTATACTTGGAGCAGTATGGAGGCACAGGGAGCCCCAAAACCAGCTGGATGTATAACAGGCTGGCATGTCCAAGCAGCTACTGTCCAAGCAGTAGCTTACTCTGCAGCTCTCAAAGGTACAGTGGGAACTGGATGGTGCAGGAAAGCATGGGAAGCAGTTGTGCTCACCCTCATAACAGGAATGGAAATGAAAGAGCTTTTCTTAATCCTTTCACCTGAATAGGGACTGGCAACAATTTTGCTTTATATTTTCATGCTCCTAGCAGTGCATGAAAGTCCCTTTACTCCTCCGTTCTGCTTAAATCAAGAAGGCAGGCAAAGGTCACCAGTTTTATGAACTGTATCAGTCTTAGAGGG
Source organism: Ifrita kowaldi (assembly GCA_013398055.1). Lineage (NCBI taxonomy): Eukaryota > Metazoa > Chordata > Aves > Passeriformes > Cinclosomatidae > Ifrita > Ifrita kowaldi. Next base: position 803,956 of record VZRS01014134.1, on the reverse strand, counting down.
CAGACCTCTTAGGTAAAAAAAAAAAAGATTGAAAGCCAACAGGTGAAAATAATCAAGATTTAAATCCTCTCTTAATGTGGTAAATTCTGTGGGTCAAGCTAAGGCAGCACTGAAATGGGCAGGCGTGGAAACTCACATTTCCCCAGGGTGTGACTAATGCAACGCTAAAACAACACACATGATCCCAAAGTATTAAAACACCCATAAAAGAACACTCCTCTGAGTATATGAATATTGTGTGAAGTGTGTGTCTACTTTATGGGATGTTGTTTCTCAGTCAGACTGCCTCAGCGTGGAATATCCTGGTGCTAAAGCACCTCTCTCTTTCCTTTTCTCTGTTTTGCAATGCAAGTTTACTAACTTTAGTGGATTATCGCCTAGCATTCTTAGATCTATGGGACAATATTTTTATTCTGCTGTTTTTTCCTTGGAGATAATGGAAAAGATTATCTGAGTGCTCTTTATTTAAGTCTGTCTGAGCACTGACACAATACAGCAATGTGCTGCACAATAAGTAAGTTTGTGACAGGAACATGTGGTACTTTTCTGTCTCTAGATAGGTGGACACTGATTAATTGCCATGATATTTCACAAGAACTCATAATTACCAGCCAGATTTGCTTCTGACCCATGCACTGATGTTCCAGGTTTTCCTTTCAGGTACACTGAAGCTGTGTCTTTGAATTAAACAGAGTTAGCGGTGTGTGCATTAAATTCAAACACCAGTCCTCCACATTTGAACTAAAAGAGAGAGCACTGGTTGGTGGGAATTTTGTGTATCAAGGAAATTAAAAAAAAAAAAAAAGAAGAAAAAGACACACAAAGCCTGGCCTTGCTGTATAAAATTCCACTTCAAAAAAGAAAACCCAGAAAGTGAGTAGTTTGTTACAATCAAGCGGAAAGTCAACAGAGACTCTTGAACTTTTCCTGTTTTTGTTGTGTCTAATGTCCAGCAATTGCTTGAGACTAATAGTCAGTTTCTCAGGGTTACATTAATACTTCAAAGAATTTGACCAAGCCACAACTGAAAAATGGATTTTCCTTTTGAAAGTGTTGATGGCAAGTTTAATTAAAACCTTTTATTCCTCACAAAAAACTTCTGCAGTTTAATAAGCCTTTATTTTAGACTTGTTTAACTTATTAAAGTCTCATCTCAGCTGTTTGCTTCGTGAAACCATTTCTTTGCAAAGGTTTGATAGAAAAGAGAGTCTGAGATGCTTAAGGGCAAGTAAACATCTGTAGCACTAAAACCTCTGCATCTTCCAAGAATGAACTATTATTTTGAGTGGAACATTTACAAGATGTTTAAAGGAAGACAGGATCCTTCTTGTCTATAACATTTTTGTAGAACTACTAGCACTGGAGATTATTCTTACATAATGAATTTAAGATGATTCACTTCTCCTAGCATAATGTCTTCTCTGGGCAAGATTGGGGTTTTAGACCCGTCTCTGGACTTCCCTATGCATACTCTAACTCCTTACTGCCTTAATATGTAAATATAAGACTCCAGAACTCCTCAAGGCATTAAGTTCTGTCTGCAGGGAAATTTTAGCAGCTGAAATGTGAACTATGCTAGAAATTATTTTGAAAAAAGCTTGTGAAATTGAATACCACAGTAGTAAAATGCTTTATTTCTTATAGTTTGTACTATTCCAAAAACATGGGGAGAAAGAAAAACACCTGATCATCTTAGCAGAGAGTTTCTCTGCTGTGCAGAATTTTACAGCAAAGCTTGTCTCTTGTCAATAGTTTATCTCCATACCAGCTGGTATCACATTGAATGAGTTGTCTGCCTGCATGACTCAAATGGGGCTGCCTTGTGTTCATCTGGTTCTGCACTCAGCCTCTCCTCTACACCCTCCCTTCCTTAATGAACAGCTTTGGAACACACCTAGGTGAAAACCGGTCCAGAAGGAAGGACAGAAGGAAGGAAGGAAGAAAAAAGAAAGAAAGAAAGAAAGAAAGAAAGAAAGAAAGAAAGAAAGAAAGAAAGAAAGAAAGAAAGAAAGAAAGAAAAAGAAAAAGAAAGAAGAAAAAAGACAGAAAGATTAATTTAACCTGTAACTTACTGAGTGTCTGAACAAACATTTTGTTACCACAGGGAACAAAACAGCGGGAGGGTGCAAAGAGGTGACTGTGGTGATGGGAAGTGAGGACTATTTTACTCAGTGGAAATGCTGGCTGAAAATGACAGTTGAATTACAGTGTAGCTTTATTCTGGTTTGAATATTGGCTGTCCTCCCATAGTCACTATAAATCTGGTATAATAAAACTCCGTATCAACATATGCTAGCTAATTTAACAGAAGTGTGTGCATAAATCCACTCCTGATCTAGGCAAACTAAAACAATATGTGACCTGGCAATGCACAGGACTGATACAGGTGGTTTTACAGACTCAGACTTTCTCTGTAATCAGTGTGCTCAGAGATCAGGAGTTTCAACCACACATTTGGCAGTGGTCTCTGTCCCTCCACATGCACTGGGCATTGGATGAGCCAAGCATCTGGCCTGCAGTTTTGTCTAGAATTCCATGCTGTTGCTCTAGAGTTCCCTTCATCCATTAATGTGTTAATGACAAGTGATACACAGATTCAATAGAGAGCATAAATATTGAGGCTCAGTTTTGCTTATGCAGATATTTGTCACAAAATCATTCCTTTGGAAGAATATTTGGATTTCATCCCCAAAGTATCATGGCAAAACTTTTTCACACTAAGATAGTATACAGCCATCTTAATTTCAAATGCTAATTCCATTTTATTTAAGATCTTGTCAAGCTAATTCTTTGAGTAAGTTATAGTGAGTAGAGAAGAAATATAAAGTCTAAATATAAATATCCATGTAATAATAGAGCTGTCAGAATGATTGGTTTATGAAAGCAAGCAGTCTTCCTGACATTCCTAGACACACCATTCACTTTGTTTAGAGTTTTCTTTCTCATTCTTGTGTCATTACATGATTTCTGCAATGCTGAGAAAAAAGGCCTAGTTTTTTTCTGAAGAACAAACACTTTAAACCCCTCATACCTTATAAAATGGACATAAATATATGTCTGGTTGCAAATAGCTTTGGGGTATTTAAATCATATTTACTGCTTAAATTTAAACACATTCTAGTCATCTAGCACTCTGCTGACCTCTGCATAGAAAATACCTCTGTCTGAATACACCTTATTCCCACTATTGTGAACAATCACTTTGCTGTTTCTTACAATTTTGCTTTCACCATATTGCTCTACTTCGATTTCCTCCTATTTTTCATCCTGACATACATACATACTAATGGCTGTTAATATCCTTTCTAGAAACTGATTCCTGGTTACATTGCTCTTCAGGTAATAGCTAGGGGTAGGCAGGCATGGGACCATAAAAATACAATCTTTAATCTTAAGGACTTCCTGTTCAGGAAGGACTAAGTGCAGACCAAATGGCACCAAGCAAACAATGTGACCTGCTCTGACTTTTAATGTGAATAAACAAGTCTGATTAAGAGTTATTCACTGCTAGATATTCCCAGCAATTCTGAAAGAAAAATAGTAGCTCTGCAAATACTAAAATTTCAGTTGTTTCCAACAGAATCAAATAGGCTCTGTTCACTCGAGGACTGGGGTGTCGAATTTTCTCTCCTTGGTTAAAGCAACAGAGTAATACCTTCCCACTCCCTAACACTTGCACCTCATGCTCTCTCTCTCTCTGACAGTTACAGACGCACAAGTAGCAGCACATTGATCTCAGCTTCTATTATTAGACTTACTCGCAGAGCCAGAGTACTACTGTAACCATCTTGGGAAGACCCTCCTTTGGAAGCTCCTCCTCCAGAATTGGCATTTGAAGAGCTGGATCTTTAAACTTCAGGCCAAATTTTTTTTGAGTCACTGAACTTTACCACATATAATGCTGGGTGTTTTGTTCGGAAATCGGCTGAAGACATCAGGTCTCATTCCTGATGCTCTGCTGAGGTGATGAGCACCTGGTTTTACGCCAAGGGAAAGCTGGTCTGTGTAGAATGAGGAGAAATCTCTACTGTTGTCTTGAATAATGCATAGGTTGCCTTAATTTCTACTACTAAAAATATGAATTCCTTCTGTATGATTATTGTATTTTAAGAGTTTTTTTTTTTAATCTAGGTTTTCAAAGGAAGCAGTAAAATGTGGACAAACCTTTATCACAATACAGATTTTGTGCCTCACTGACAGTTAAGGACAGGTAGAATATTAAAAAAGAATTTGATCCCATAATTTAATTTTATAGAGCTATCTTTCTAGCCAACTGCTGGTTAACCCATCATTAAGAACTTAATTTGCTCAGCATTAAGCTAAAACATTTAAATACACTTTTGTTATTCACATTGTCTGTTATTCAGGATAAAGAATAAAATTTCTTTTCCCTTTTTAGCTCAAGTCTCTCCTGACAATGTGACGTATCTTGGAAATATGGTAAAACTATATTTTTTAACCTAGATTATTAAGATCCATTCTACATCCCTCTCCCCGCCCCTCCCCCCTTTAATTATAAATTACAGGGTTCATCAGTTCAAAGAATTTCTGACATTCCTCTGTGCAAGGGTTATGCCAGTGCTATTGCCTACCTATCTCGCCATATTTCAGGCTACAAAATAACCAGGATGGCAGTTACTTTTCTGCCTTCAATGGATTTTGTTCAAAAATAAAATCAACTAGTTTTTAACAAGAAAAAGAAAATCACAACAAACCCACCTGAGAAACAAAAAAAGTGAAGTCCTCATAGCTAAAGTTGGGTAGAAGACATTAAGGCTGCTGCAATATTTGTCAATTTGCAGGCATACTGCAGGTATGCTTTTGGTCACTCAGGCTGCCCACACACTTTTCAGAGTAGGACTGGATTCATAGTTGCTTTGAATTCCCTTGGTTTCTAAGGGATTAAACGGAACCTAAGCCTCCACAAAGATATTTTTCCAAATTTCACTGCTCTCAACCACTTGTACAGCATGGAGCTCTAGGCTTTGTAAGAATTTTGTTTTCCTTTTTTTTTTTTTTTAGTTAATTTAAAAGGCCTAAACCTGAATACTCCCAGGTAAATACACAGTCCATATGTACCACAGCTTTAATGGTAATAGACATAGTTTCAGGGACTTAAATACAATCTGTGGTTTTGCAGTTCACTAATTTAAAATATTCTCAGGTTTATTAGGTAATTTCAAGTCTGATTAGTATCTCAGGGAAGTGGAAGAATGTTAGTAGAGAAAAGGATGAAAAGTGCTTAACTTAGCTTTCAAAATTAGACTCCCACCACTCTTATTTGAGCTGCCTTTTT
>VZRS01014134.1:690127-798627 GCA_013398055.1 Ifrita kowaldi | reverse complement strand
TTTGTCTCCTGTGTGTTTCATGTTAGACAAAACTGGCTTCTTATAAAAATAGGCTGTCCTTGTTCAAATGTCCCTTGATACACTGCAAGTAGCTTCCTCTCAATTTGGGAAAGCCAAGACAACACTTACCAGAAAAGACTAAGGCTGTGGGCTTTCTTATTTGGCTGTTTTTTGTGAGTTTTGTTTGTTTTGAATTTTTCTTTCTTTCTTACAAATAGCTTGCTGTAAACAAGAGGTAACTGTAATGTCTCTGATTTGGGACCAGGTATTCACAGGACAGAATAGATTTGGTCAAACTTAACAAGATGCAAGGCAGTTTTAAGACTTTGAAATTAACTCAGTGGATGAGTTTTACTTCACATAAACAGAAGAAATCTTTCCCATGCAAACCACTGTCCTGATACTTTAGAGAAACAGGAAGCAATTTTCACAGCTCATTCACACAACCAATGAAATGTGAAATAGGTTCCATGGTTAGGTGAGAATCCTGGATGTTCCCTCTATCTCTGGGTAAGGCAATCTTATTTCCAGTGCATTAGGGTAAGGAGATAAACAGAGAGGAAAAGTTATTTATTAAGACCAATGTTACTGTCTGAATAATAGAGGGAAAATGAAGGATTACTCAAAGGTCTATATTCTTATTTACATCTAAAAAAATGTTACTGAACAGCTGTATTGCCAGACAAAGTAACAAAACGGTTGTTTTGTTTCATCCAGAATCTAAACAAGTAATTTGATGTAAAATCAGTGGACATAGATATAACATAGAAGATTATAACAGTTATCACCTTCTGTATAGGAGAGATAATCAGAAGACTATAAATCTTCACACAAAATCAGAGGTTGTTGTTAGTGCTACAGCAACATAAATAAGGTGGAAAAATACATCTCTTCTTATCAGAATTTCATTGACTGAAATGAGGCAATACAAACTATACAAATGAACCGAACAATCACAGGATGAAAGCTAATTAAATTTTAAAAATTGTTCCCCCCACCCCCGCCCTTATGGTCAGTTTGATTGACACTTAATAGTTAAGCCAGTCCATTTGTTTCTTAAGAGTGAAGTTCCCACAGCAAAAAAATCTGCAACACAATAGTCTGTGCTGGAGTCTTGTGGGCAAGTGCAGCAAGCATGGAGTAGCTCTGATGAGTCTATTGAAAAAGCAGCTGTTTCTGCCTCCACTTCTGACCTGGTAGTGCACTCCAGTTATAGCTGTGTTCAACACCCTTTCACTCCTTACTCAGAGCTGCTTGTCATTCAGTGGGACAGAAACAAAATCTTTACATTGGTTTTAAACTACTTCAAGAAGCAGATGCAGCAATTACCTTTAAAAGCAATAGCTAGATGGACCCTGAATGGTGGCCGGTTTTTATTATTTCTGTCTGTCCAGGGTGCACTTTTATTGCTAGCAGTCAGTGTTAGATCTTCAATAGCAGTTGATCATTTTTGCTTCAGGCTTTTGTGTGTCCATATGGCCATGTGTGGAGAGTGCAAAGACGCATTGGGTTTGTGTGGCAAGGTTTTGGTAGCAGGGGGGAGGGGGGGGCTGCAGGGGTGGCTACTGTGATAAGCTGCCAGAAGTTTCCCCCATGTCTAATGGAGCCAATGCCAGCCGGCTCCAGGATGGACCTGCCTCTGGCCGAGTCTGGGCCCATCAGCAATGCTTGTAGTGCCTCTGGAGTTTTAACAAGGGGAAAAAACTGTGCAACAGCAACTGCAGCTGGAAAAAGAAATGAGAATATGTGAGAGAGACAACTGTGCAGACAACAAGGCCAGTGAAGAAAGAGGGGGAGGACCTGCTCCAGGTGTTGGAGCTGAGATTCCTCTGCGGCCCATGGTGAAGATCATGGAGAGGCAGCTCTGGCCCTGCAGCCCATGGAGGTTCACAGTGGAGCATAAACTCAGCCTGTGGAGTGTGTCAGAACAGGTGGAATCCCATGGGAAGCTGTGACCCTCATGGGAAGCCTGTGATGCAGCGAACTCTTGTCAGGAAGAGAGGATCCTGCCCTGGAGCAGGTTTGCTGGCAGGACTCGTGAACCCTCAGGCTGCCCACATTGGAGCAGCCTGTTCCTGAGGGACTGAACACAGTGGTATGGACACACACAGGAGTTCACAACGAACTGCAGTCCATGGGAAGAACTCATGTTAGAGAAGTTTGTGGAGAACTGCCTTCCATGGGACAGACCTCACTCTGGAGCAGGGGAAGAGTGTGAGGAGTCCTCCCCCTGAGGAGGAAGGAGAGGCAGAGACTGTGGTGAACTGATCAAAATCCCCATTCTCTGTCCCCCTGCACTGCTGGGGGGAAGGAGGTAGAGAAAATCAGGAGTGAAACTGAGCCTGGGAAGAAGGGAGTGATAGAGAGGTTTGGTAGCCACCTGGTGTCTAGCTAAGCTCAACGCTCGACAAAAGAACAAATTTTGCTGCTGAATAAGTAGGTTTTTTCTTGCCATCTAATTCTACATTATGGTCCATTGTGTGCATACTGCAAAATGAGAAAACAATATGATTAATCCATAAATGCTAGCCAAACTGAAGGAGTGCCTCAATCAAACACTACATCTCTGGACTCAAAATTATTAACATGGCAATTATAGAAGGTCTATAGAATTGCTGACGCAGATGGCTTGGGAAATAATGTATAGTTACCAAAGTATAAAATGATCCCAAAGAGTTACACAAAGGGTGGTGCAGATTTTTCACTTGTTAAATTTGTATATACAATTGCTAGAGTTCAAAATGATAGGGTTATAAAAGTAGGACAGGCATTAACAAGTGTACAACCTTTTCCCTTTAGCAATACAGCTATTACAGGCTTTTAGGTAGTCAAGTATTCACTGAAGATACAGCATACTCACTTTAAGTGATGATTTCTTTTGGAAGATTTCATGGATAAAAAGTTGCCACGTTCATGACCCTTGTAGTCTCAGATTCAAACATTTTGACTGTTAGTTTTTCAAGTGGCAGTAAGCACCTGAGCACTAAAAGATTTAGGATCAGTGATATTAAATACAGAATAAATTTGATGGTAGTGAAGATCCATGTAATTAGATTAATTTAAGTGAGATTTCTCAGGTATACAAAAGGCTACATGTGTTGTACTACAATTAACTTTGTCAATGCTCATTGCTAAGAACTATGATATATCTTTTTATTTTAACAGAAAAGCTTTGGAGGGGTTTATAGAATTTTTATGTAAAAGATGGTTGCTTTGTTTTGGGGCATTATGCAAGGCTTACCTGCTAAAATAATGTGTGAGTGATGTGTTATTAATCAAAGCCCAGTTCTCTAGGAATTTCCAGGAACAAAAATCCAAACCAAACCCCCAAACTGCACTGTCTCTTTTATTCTGTGACTGATCTTATAAGTTGCAACTCATAAAAAACTTACTCTAAAGAACTGATCATACCAATTTTATTGTTTTCCTTATTTACACTTAGCTGCAATGTAAAATAAAGTGACGTATTCTGTAAAGGTGATCAGTCAAGAGCAACTCTGTTGTAATAATGACCAGTGTATCTGCATTGAAACAATAACGACAAATTGTTATTTGTGGAGACACGTTACCTTGCAGATGTTCAAACCGACCATAGGTGTAGCATCATCTCAAGTTACCTGTGACTAGGAGAAATCTATTTACAAACAGAAAACCATCATTTTCTTTTAGAAAATAGTAGTTTTGAGAATGAACATCTCAGAAAATAATTTACTGAGGAACAGATGGGATCTCCCCAGTTATTTACTGAATCTTTATATATACTACTCAAATTGCAGATAATTTTACTCCTTCAGACACGCTGCTTCTTGAATTGAAATCTTCAGATCACCCCACTCTGGTGAAACAGTGGTGTAAAAAGGAACTGAGAGCAAGCTGTGATGATTCAGAGGTTGCAAAGCTGTTGAACGGAAAGAATCTTGTTGGGTATTATTTTCCATGCAGAGGTGTAACATGCACTTGTGACTGAATCAAGGTATCTTTACAAATAACCCAGCTTCCAGATGTTAAAACAAAGTAGTTAGTTCTCAGTGTGGGAAAAGACAAATAATTTGATAATGGTCCACATATAGCACATATTTAAAGAGACTGAACCAGAGACATCAGTCTGTCTTCTCCACCACTGTTGTCCAGAGATTCCAAACAGGGCATAAGATTTTAGACCAATGACGGCTTTTTTTGGAAATCTTTGAATTATATCCATCACAGTGATGCTTAGTAGTCAGTGCTTGCTAAGCATCTGACATACCTTTAATCAGCATTAAATAAACATTAAATTTGCAGTACTAAAATTTGCTGTAGTAGGGTCACTGAAAGCACATATGTGAAGAGTGAGGGAAGATTGTCTGAACTATTAATGACTTGGTGCTAAATTATTCTTTTGAGTTTCTGGGAGTTTGATAAATATTTTTCACCTGCAAATTACACCCAGTTTCCAAAATTTTGCATTTTTCAGGAGGAGATGCCAAGCAGTAAGCTTTCCCTAGTTTCTTCACTTTAATGTGTAACTTACTGCATTTTGTAGTGAAAGACTGTGCTTGGGCTCTGAATTTAAATAACTGCTTCTGCAAGTAGATTATTATTAACCCAAGACAAAATAAAGAAGTAGAAATTATTGATGTAACTATGAGTTTCAGTGTTTTGAAAATCAGGATCCTGCTGTTTAGCTGGTAGACAGAAGAGAGGACTGATTTCATTTTAAAGAAGCTGTATTACTTTAACTAGCTTGAGGTCTGTCTTTGGACTTTTTTTTTAATTGCAATCATGTCTGTCAGCGCAAGCAACTTCCAGTTGTGTGAGAACAGCTCAAAACAATTGGTTATACAATGTTCCTGCCTTAAAAGTCTGTACATCTAGATAAGCAAGAAAGTTTTAAAAAATACAAAAACCAGGCATCTGGATTTTGCAACCTCTAGAGTACAGGCTGTGACAATGCTAAGAAAATGAAATTCTCATTATAAAAAGGTAATTTTGGAAGTTAATAAATCAGATTTTTTTTTCTTGGAGCTTGTTCTCAATGGTATATTAATTTCTCTGTAACATGCAGCTCTACTTCTTTCCTCTCAGAAATTACATTGGCAAGATGACCCTTTCTTCTCCTGTGGAGCTTGACTGACAGGCTGCTGCCAAGGAGGGAAAATGATTTTCAAAGTCTGACCTAAGTAAAGCCATTTCTTGCACTCTCATTGGACTTTTGTTGCTTCAGGTGTTATAGAAAAAACAAATCAACTCAACTGTTCTGGTTGTTAATAAGAGTATTATTAAGATCCCCAAGCATAGCTGATACTGCTCTTCCAAACAAACCGAGCAGCTCCATTCATTTATTGACGCTCTCTCCATGAAGGGATTATGTTTCACTTTGTTTGAAGGACCTGAGAGCCCTTATTATTTTTGTTTGCAGAAACACTGTGGTGCACATGAAAGAGACAAAGAGGAAAAAAACCTTTTTTTTTTTCCTGTTGGGGGAGAATGGCTGGCAGTTGATTGCCTCTTTTTTTTTTCTTTTCCATTTGAAAAAGCTTCTTGGATGATTGATTTCTGATTTAGATTACTACATCTAAATGTAGTTCCCTGTTCTGTTTACTGAAATTTTCTAGCTGCCTTGCTCAGCTGACATTCAGGATATTGATAAGGTTAAAGATAATGACTGAGTTGCTTTAGAGGCCAGGTAGAACTCTGAGTCTATCTTATTTTGATATAGTCTTTCCTTTCTGTCATCTAGTGAAGACAAATATTTACTTAGAATTACAAAAAAAACCAAACAAAAAAACCCAAACAAAACAAAAGAAAAAAAAAACCAAAACAAAACAACACAAAACCATGAAAAAATTCACCTTCTCTCTTTTATATTTCCTTTCCCTGTAGCTTTCCTAAGTCCTTGTACAACAATGCTTACCATGGAAAACAAACATAGCACTTGGTGGGAAGTATGTGGATTTTTATGAGGCATCTCATACATGTGGCAGAAAACCCACAGGCCAGCCATCATACTTGTCTTTGCAAACAAATATGCAGTTCATGGGGTTCTCTGGTATGTGTCCTTCCAGCATCCAAATACCAAGTGAAATCTGTGGGGAAGAGGTGAGAAAAGGCTTACAGGAAGTTTATGGGATCTGAGAGGCCACAGCAATTCATCAGATTGGGTCTACTGCGCTTTCAGTGAGCCTGGTTGACTTACTAAGCCTGAAAAATTGTCTTTTCCATGTCTCTGCATGCCTGTACCCTGATTTTTCATCCCATTTTGAAAGCAACTGAATGGAATATTTATGGTCTATTCCCTTTATCTACACTGAAGAATTGAAAAATCCAAATTATGGGCTCCATTTATTTGGAGTTGACAGAAAACCATTATAGTAAGGAGAATGCTTTTCACACTAGTACTACAGAAGTACAGTAGTTTGACTCATCTTTATTATATCTAATTTTAACTGTACTTCTTTCCATTGTTCTGCCTTATTTCTCAGCGTGAGTCAGCCCTGGACAAACAGTTAATGACAGCTGAACAGGACTAAATGTAACCAGAGAACGACATGTGTAGCACAAGAAATTATAACCTTTGCACTGTTCCACCTCTGTGTCTGGCATGAAGAGGGATTTACATTTTTGCTGCGTGTCAGCAAAAGCTACAGCCTGCTGACGACTGGGGAGGGCTAGGATGCTCCTGCATCCTGGTCCTGTGTCCCCTTCAAAGGCACCGACTAGTTACATCCAGCTGTGGATTCCTCCGTGGATACTTTCACGCTTACTTTCTTTGTGGTGTGAATTACCTCTACATGCAAACCAATTTACAAGCATGGACTTGCACAGTAAAGCAGATGATTTTATTTGAGAAGTACAGGGGAGATACTAATTTTATCAGTTGTACTGGATACCCTGAAAAAGTGAGGTGAGGTGTAAAATTTTCAATCTCTGACACATACTTCTAGTGACAAAACCAGAAAAGAATAGATTTCATTTCACCTGGAAAATGCAATAATTTGACACATCTTCTAAGACTTCACTGAAAAATAAAAGCACCTTTTGGATTTTGTGTACACCACCTCATTTATAGTGCAAAATGTAAACCATTAAAATATTACTCAATTTACTAACACTCCAGGTCTGAGTTTTCCTTTATTTTCTGTGCTTTATAATGGATACAGGTTTCATAGGTTATCATAGCTTTCTTCTGGATTTACAGTGTGTAATATAGTTTAGGGTCATGACTTTTGCTGTAAAGAGTACATTTGCATTTAAAGGAAGTCTTTACAGACAGTTATTAAGCTAAAGGTTATAGAGGAAAAAATACAGTGTCTGTTGCTTAAGCTATAATAGGACCACAGCAAAGTGGAAGACAAAAGATATTTTTAGGCTCTCAACTGCTGGCTTTCTTCCTGTGTCATGATTCCTGCTACTCAGACCTGATGTTTTACACTATGTGACAAAGAGTTTTGCTTTTTTTTCACTGCCATTTTTAGAGGGCCTTTTTTTCAAGGTAAGGTCAACTTATTCCTGCAGTTACCAATTTTGATACCAACCTAGAGAAAAGCAGTAAGACATGGCAGCACTATAGCCTCACTGAGATTTTTGAGGATTTTTTAAAAAATAAAAAGGTCCAATTTTTTCTGCTCTCTTCTTTATACTTTTTTGAATAAATCCAAATGTGAGACACAATCAGCAGTTTGGAAAGAGTGGAGGTAGTTTTGGCATTACTAAAAGATAATCTTAATGATGATGATGATGACAAAATAAATAACAGAGATAACATTTCTGTTTTTCAGATCAGCTTCTGCAGTGCTTAGTTTCCCTAGCAATTTTTGAAAACTTCTATATTCTAATTGACATATAATGGAATTTAAGGCACTCAGAGGTCTTCCCTTATTCCTTTAAAGATCATTGTAGACTGATACTGATTCAGAAGTACTAGCATTCTCTTCCAGTTATTTAATCTTGATGGCAGCAAAAATATCAGAGAGACCTAGGGCAAATTACATGAAAAATAAAGATTTTAAAATAATACATGAAGTAGGGCATGTCTTTTATGCTAACATTGTAATGAAAAATATCAACTTTCTCAGCTAGATGTATCAATCTCTTCAAAGCTGTGAAAACCATCTTAGATCCTGTCATATCAACAGGGTGAAGCTAATATACAACAGCTGAGAATCTCTCCTGAAAGAAAAAAAACCCACTCTAACACTGAAAAATTAACTTTTCTACAGAACGATGTTTAATAAACTATTGTTTAGAGACCAAGCCCTTTGTTTGAATCATAATCTCACTTCTGTTAGAAAATATACTGTGCAAATTAGCTTTCATATTGATAAACACTTAAAAGAAGGTTCTCATTACTTGAATAACAATGAATCCTTTTTTGATCTGTCTCCCTCTTTTTTCAAGACTGGTTGTGTTCCGACTTTATTTTTCAGACATAATTAATTTGATTCAATTGTATACCATGCAGCAGAATTTAATATAGCTATAATTAAAGAAAAATAATTTCACTTTGGGCTCTTTCATTATAATATTTTGCCATCTAAAAGTTCCAGCTGATGCAGTTATCCATGGTTTTGTGTTCAAACGGTTTTGATTATTTGTTGCATTATGGTTAACGTCCATGGATTTGGTTTTGGGCTTTTTCGTTAAGCATTAGCATAAAGAAAGAATTCACTATGAACACACAAAATAAAAAAAGGAAAAGCCCTATAAATCATGTCTTTATAATGATATTATAAAAAATATAAAAATTTGCCTACTGAAAAAAGGGGCCATAATTTCTCATATAGGCTGAAAGGATATTTTGCATAAGTAATTAATAAGTAGATTGCGGGAATCATTGGAGATGACAGTGCAAGGAGTTGTTCTGCATTAGCTGCAGATGGATCTAGATCCTGAATGTGCTGGGGACTCTGTTAAAGAACACATGACAAATTTTCTGCCATGGTTACTAACTGCTTTCATGGCTGGCATCTATTTTCTCTAGAAGTAGTATTAGATTAAAGCTGATTAAAGTCCTAGTGCAATCATGTCTTCATATAGAGAATTCTATTAACTGGTAAGGTGTTACTGCATAAGTATTCACCTCAGATCCACTCAAACATTTGTATGTGTTGTGCCTACTGAACTTGAGAACCACTGAACACCTTTAAAGATGAGATTAGTCCAAAAGACAATTTTTACAAGAAAAGCCTGTTATTATCCACAAAATATTGTATGACTAATTTTTGTAGCATTTTCTTAAAAAAAAAATAAAAACAGCTCTTTTCTGTAAAATGCCATTAATGAGATTTTAGATATTATTTGTCTTACATGGGCAGTCAGAATATTTGAATATTCTGCAGAGGTTTGTTCCTCTTTGGAAGAAAGTGTCATAACTTTTCACATTAGAATAAGAAAAAGCCCAAATCCTACCTCTCATAATTCTTGTTAAAGACTACGTTGCATTTTAGCAGAAAAATTGGTGGCTAGTAGTGGCACAGTGATGGGGTAGAAGAAGAAAGGTAGGAACACAGAGGAGATTCCTCTCTTTATATGTCAAAGCGGGGCTGCAAAAGGAAAACAGCTCTCTTGCTTTCATGTAGCCAGCAGTTTATAAATCAGTGAAAGGGGGTTATGGCTATTGTATTTTCACCCTTTTTGATGCAGTGTTTTTTCTTAGCTGCACTTAGGAAAACCCATCTGTAGGCTTCCTAAATTAGATGAAAGAAGGTGGTCTGACCCTGTGCACAGAGGATGTGATAGCACAGCATAAACCGACAGCGGAGTGACGGATAAGACTTAGAAAAAGTCTTTCCTTTTGCGTTTACAACCAGTAAAGTGCACTGTCAGAGACAAAAAGATAGATTAAATGGACCACTGGTTTGATCCAGAAACTTCCAAAATACTTGCAGTACAACTCTGATGTAGTAATTTTGTAACATCTGCTCTGGTAAATTCACCTACTGACGGCAGGTCATAAAACCTGCACATCCTGGCAAATTACTTCTGTTATAAAAACTTTACATAAGGTTGATAACTATCGTGAGTCATAACAAGGTAACAAACTATGTGTCTAGAAAATACTTTTCAAGTGCATATCTTATGGCAAGTGTAGTGCAGATGTCTGATAAGTATTTCTGTGGAGATAAGAGAATCTGCAAGCACAACAAAAAAATCCTATAAGACAGAACTTATGAGTGTTTGGATATTGTTTGGGAACTCAGAGCCAGATCACCCAGGACCTACTGGGTGGATTTTACTGCTAAAAAATAACTTAAATAATTGGACTATAATGCATAGTAAAATAGGAAAAAATTTTAGAAATTATAAAATCTGAGGAATTTCCCACAAAATTGTTAAAAATTATCATACCTCAAAAAATTGTTAATTCTTAACCACTTTGTGCCTGTACTCTTAAGTCCAGCCATTCAGGGAGGCTAGAAACTGAAAGCAAAGGGGTGAAAATTACAGTCTCCATTTCTAAGGGACATCTCTGACTGACAATGCTCATTTACATTCCTACATTTTTTCTTTTCTGCCCAAAGGAGAAGCAGTAATCTGCCTGCATTGTGACAACTGCACTCTAAACATTGCAGTGGACAATTTGGTCACCGACTCTGTGCTCAGGGAAAGAAGAGTTCCTGTGTGATGGAACTGAATGAACAGCCTACCCCTCCCATGCCGTATCTTTGACCAGAGGTGGTACATGCTGCTGAGTGTGCCTTTGCTGGCAAACATAGGAATGAATGCAGCTCCTTAGCCACTCACCCAGCCAACTTAAATGTCCTCTGGTGGAAACTATAAGCTGAAAGAATCTCTGTAGGAAAAAACCCCTGTCATTAGAAGTATTCAATTCCTTCTAAAGGAATATATAAAAGAAAACCACTCTTGGCCAAATGCAAGAGAAAAATTGACTTCTCTCTTGAAGAGTTTATCTATTCATTTGATTGTCCCTTGTAAGTAAGGTGTAATTAGAGCTAGTCCTCTTCTAACCCTTGTGCTAATGAGGCTTTGCTCACTTCTATTAGTGACAGTGCATTGTATTTTAATAAGGATCCCCTGGCCTGGCACGACAGGACCCATAGATAAGGGGAAGGAGAACAAAAGGAAATGTAAAGAAGTGAGATCAGCAGGGGGTCCCCTTCTTGGCACTGGGCTCCACAGGAAGGCGCTGGCTAACTTTGTCTTAGAACTGTCATTTGTATTAACTTCTAACCCATCACCTTCCCTGGTAGGCTAGCTTTACTCGATGAAGCGGGATAGATCCTTGGCTTGGCCTCTCTATCCCCTATTTCAGCAAACTGAATAAAACACAAAAAGTTCACAGGGAAAGCATTTGGGGAGATGGTGTTAAGGATAGGGTCAAAAAGAGCTTTTAACTCATCTTAACATTACTGTCCTTTTCCATTTCAACTCTTATCTGCCCATCAAGGCTTTTGGTTTGTTCATTCATCCATTGCTAAAAGAAAACCCCAAAACACAAAAAAACCTCCAAATGGAAATTATATGTGATTTGAGATATGCAGCACTTTGGTCTATACGAGCACACTTGTATGTGTGTTTTCTTTCTGTATGGTTGTTTTCTTGCTGATCGATTTCTGGTTGTATTAGAATTCTTTGGCTGCCATTCACTAAGGTTAGAAGGGAAAAGAGAATCAAGTCCTTTGTGTCTTTTGTGTAACAGTATTACATCTCAACAAGAAAAATCCTTTCTAATGAAGTCTTTTTAGAGATGCTGGACCCTGTTAGAATGTGACAGATAAACCTCTCCCTGTATGGCAGAAGGTAGAAAAGTATTATTCCTTTTTTTTTTGTAGTTCCTATCAGTGACATCCCAGAAGCTCTAAGCAAACTATATTTCTTAGAGTCAGTATTTTTAGAGCCTACGTTGGTATCTTCCAGATTTCCAGGGATGTGATTCTGTTCTGCCTCAAATTCCAGAAGATTGTTTACATGTTAGTGAAGTGAATGCAATGCTTTGCCATTTTCTTTCTGTTTGCCATCCACTTCTTGTTTTATGCATATCTGTAAATGCTTCACCAAAAATGAAGCATTGAGCAATCAAGCCAAAGGTCATCCATGAAATATCAAGATACCAGATGCTATTTAGCCTTTTAAATAACATGGTATGCTCCACCAGCATCCTTTGTGGTAGGTCTTATGTTGCTGACCAGCTTCCTGGACAAGTTACTGTTTGGTGACAAGGGAGTTAAACAGACATAGCAGCTCTTTCGTCCATTACTGATAAGGTAGACAATTAAGATTCATGAAGATATGAGAGATGAGTTTGTTTATGTTAGCTCAGACTCAAGTTCACACTCATATTATTAGTTAAAAGAAAGCTGGCATACAATTTCTGCCCTGACATTGTGTGGACATGATGAGAAGCAGAATGGTTCTGGGTAGCTTGAACTCCAAGTTATACTAATAGGCTTTGTGACTTCATATATTAAATGAAATTGCTTTATCTGGCAATTGATTGTGTTGCCACAGAAACTTATGTTCACTTTAGAAACTGTCTTTTGCATGCCCAGATTATTTCCCTAGGCATAATTTCAGATGGCTGGGACAAAGCTTCCTGAGTCAGCAAGTAACTGAGTGATCTTTCTGAGTATCACCTGGCTGTCATCATTAAAGGATGTTGCATGACATGTTCCTTAACATCAGCAAGTGTGTTCTTAATCTTATATGCTTTTCTTTCCCCAGCTGACTTTCAGGAAGTTCACGAACTCCGCCATCACTTGGCCCAACCCTCCAGTGCTCTCCCAGCATATGTGCCCTTCCCTAGGCACCAGCGTGGTCTTCAAAGAGGAGGAGGAGTTTCAGAGTTGGGATCTGCATCGAGTGTGAGAAAAAGTAGGCAATCTTAATCTAAAAAGATCTTCAGAGCACCAGAATGTGTCTCTTACCTTCAAATCAGAACATATTCAATGCATGTAACTGTTCTGGGTCTTTCAAACTTTTGCTCTTGCCTGCAGCCAGCTCACACATTCTTCCTTTCCTTTCCCTCGGCTGTACGAGTGATCTGAAGTGCAGCTGCCTCAAACTGACAGTGTGTGTTGTCTGGCTGGAAAGCAAGCATGGTGAGCATCTTAGCTCCCTTAATGGAAATGTCAGCATGCAACACAGACCTGATGCTGGTGCGTGCAGCTCTCCTGTCCCTTCTGTCATCTCCCTAAGTCCCTCACATCTTGTCTCCTCGAGACACCACTAACTCTATCATGGAGGACAACCCACCACATCTTTGGCTATACCATGGCCTTTTTTCCTGCTCAAATTCCTTAGGAACAATGGTTGCAAGGGATAATGAATAGATGATGATGTCACAAAGGAGATTTGGAGAAGAAGAAGATTAAAGAGAGATAAAATTAGACAACAGATTGTACAACAAACTGGCTTTTCCCTGCGGTTGTTATAGAAAAACTCTGCTATATCTCTTGCATAAACTAAACAGCAGTATTTTGTGCAGGGTTTTTGTTGTTGTCGTTGTTGATTGTCTTTCAGTTCATTACATTGCTGTATCTAGGCCCGTAACAGAGGAGCCAGAAGTAATGAGAAGTGGTAAAATGTTATAGTTATGTAGTAGCAGTGAATCTATAATAAAGCTGCAGTGTTCAATATTGTGGACTCTGAATGCCTTAATATTTTTTACGTTTGCCCCTCTTGATTTTCTTTATAATTCATTTTGTCTTACAGCTGAGGAACAGTTAAGAATTTTCAGGGGACACTCAAGCCAGAGAGTGTGGCATGTTTAATTCAATGAAGAGAGGTATAAAGTATGTTTCTTTGTTGAGAAAATATGGTTTCTTATTTCCAACAAGATAAAATACCCCATCCACTCACACAGAAGCAAGACCAGGCTTGATTTTTGTTTCATTAGTTTTCAGTACGTAACTGAATGCTGGTCTTGTCCTAAATATTGCACAACATTTCTCTCAGATTTTTGGTTCCTTAAAAAAAGAGGAAGACAAGATCAAGCCTTGTAATTGCCAAATATACTTTAACACTTGCGTATTCAAAAGAGATGCCAAAAGATAGTAGTGTTTGCATATGAGACAGCTACTGCCCAAATTGGGAAGAATGTGTTACTCAAATACGTATATTTAGTTCAAGAATAATCAACCATTTGCTCTTTTCCAGTCCTTTACACTTTTCAAGCTTTCCCACAAAGTCAGAGATTTCAATCTTCAGAACTCATTTTTTACTAGTCAGTGAAATCTCAGTTCTTTATTTTTCTTAGTTATGTGCAGGCTAAAACTTGTTTTTGGAAAATAGTATTTCAATTGTTGTTTGACAACAAAAGCACAAAAATATGCTATAAGGTCTATTAACTTTAAGACTAATATCTCTTTAAATTTTTTTCCCAATTGAGGTGTCACAGCAGTAGTTTTGTATTTCCATCTGTGTAAAATCACATTAGAGGGTTACTACTTATTAATATTTTAAATTTTAAAATGATAAAAAATACTGTGTCACTGTATTTCTTAGTTTGTTCCTAATCAGTGATTACATATGTTAATTATGATGATTCTTCATATACAACTGAGTTTAAAGTACTAAAATGTCTAGTGCCAAGACTGTGGGGAAATTTTATAATTTTTTTTTTAGCCTTTAACTTTTATTTTGGAATGTGTCTCCTCAGTAGCCAACATCTGTTGTAATCTAATATATTTGATACCACATTTTCATTTTGAAGACTCAATAAAACCTGAATCTACTAAATGCGGATAAATAATTAACAAGTTATGAAAATGTATCATTTTACTCTGTTTTCAGCTGTAGAAATAAATAAGACAATTAAGATGGTTTAGTCCAAGATTGGACAAACAAACTGCAAAGTCTTTATCATCAAAGACTTTTTGCCCTTAGGTCAGAGTTGTGTGCTTTCTTAAGTATGTTTTTTGTAACACTTGTTCTTTTTCAGAAAGAAGAAAGAAGGTACCAATGAAGATCTTTGAAAAATCATTTATCAGACTACAAGTCCCCTGGTGTGTTGAACAAGGAAGAAATCATGGAGGTAACTTCTGCCCCAACAGATCCAAGATCCAAAATCTTCTTTGTAAACAGAGCCTTTCGTTTAGTACAACTGGATCATAAAAGTGACAAGCTTTCCTCTAGAATTTAGCCTAAAGCCTCTTCTGGACAGATTAACTCTGTTGTATTCAGCTGCAGACCTGGATTAACCCCTAAGAAACTCTGTATTGTTTCTCTTCATTACATATATCCCCATGTCTCCTACTATCTCCTTTTTACATCAGACAAAGTGATACAAAGTTTAATCCGTGATAAGCTTTTCTCTCTTTTCTTTTTTTTTTTTTTTAGTTTTGCATATTTGTAAAGACTTCTTTGACAATTGTTTCCCCTTTTAATGCAAACAGCCCATTCAAATAGAAAACCTTGTCAATAGAATTTGCTAACCTGAAACAAGAGAAGATAGTTAGCAGGAGAAGCATCCTTTTTGCGAGGGCAGAGGTGCCAGTCCTACACCCATTGTCCCTTACTTTTATCACTGTGTGCAGATTGAAAACACATCCATGTACAAGGCACATAGTTCTAGTGATAGACCTGCTACTGGATTGTGTTTTTCAGTGAAAGTGTGACTGTTGTGAGATGTAAAAGTACCTCTCATTAGTTTTAAAAGCTTTTTAAAAGTTGCTTGTAAAAACTGCTGTCTCTCTGATAGAACTGACTGGATGAACTAGACAGAAGCCCTGATGAAAGCAGTTTTAAAAGTGGGTGCTAGAGTAAGGAAGGGCATGGGCACTATCTATGTCCCCACCTAGCTACCTGCTTACTAGGAAAAACAGGCACAAAAATAAGGTAACAGGGTCACAATCCTGAGCTGGATAATACAGATCTCTTGAGTTGGCAATGATCTTTGTAACTAAGAACTTACTCCAATATTTCTATTATTACATGATGATAAAATATATTAGCAAAACCAGCACTTTTTCAAAAACAAGCTAAGATTCAAGGAAGCTTCTCTGGCCTCATCACATGAGTTTTGTTGAGGTGTCTACAAAGCAATGTTCTCCATGGGGTAGGGTAAGGGCTAAACAGAGATAATCCCGTCAAGACTTTAAGATGTTTTCAGAAACTCAAACCAGGCCACAGTACAGCAGATTATCCCCTGGCCTTTCACCTCCAAGGAAAGCAGACATAGTACTGAGAGATGAGACACAGCTTTTAAAAGGCATACATTAGAAGTTTCTAAACCGACTGGCATTAGCTCTATTCCTGGAAATGTTTCCTGCAACCTTTGGATGGCACTGTTATACACTGGGCAGAGAGGGGCTATATTTCCAGTCTTGCTATCCCTGTCTCCATAACTTTGGAGAAATGCTTGTAAGAGAGGTTTGTTTCTTCTGATAATTTCAAAATTACTTTGTTTAGCATTGTTTTGCTTTTACATTAATTTTTTTCCCATAGTTTAAAAAAAAAAAGGAAAAATTTGAAACAGTTTTATTTTTGATTTAAAGGGGGTTTTGTTTGTTTGTTTGTTTGCTTTTAGAAATGGAAATAAAATGTTTGGAACCATAGGGAAGCTGTAATTTCCATTGTTTCAAACCTCTGTTTTCAACAAAAAATATTTTGTCAAAATTCTTTTAACTACTGGTAGGTTTTAGATTGAGTCTATTAATAGATTTCAGAAAGAATATTTCTACAGATCTAGCACGGGAAGTATATTCTGAAGCCCAAAAAGCAAGGTTTTAATTTCAAATTCTGTATATTGTCATTGCTCTTTTCTACTATTTCTAAAGCATTTACAAAACGTCTGGCACTGAGTGAGGAGATAAGGTAGGTGTGTGAACACACACCTTACATACAAGAGGCATGGTAACAAGCAAAATAAACCCACATATTTTCTACTAGACTTATGACTTCTGTCTTGATTACTCCTCCACTACAGTGCCCTTTCTCAAGCAGTTCTGTTCAGGGACTTCAGGAGATCCTGGTGTTGTCAATAGGAGTTTAAAAATGGGGAAGCCTGGCTGTGAAGCATATTTCTGCCTGAGCTTTGTAAAGATCTTTCCTGCATAGCAAGAAAGCCACACTTGGCACACCCAGAAAACAAGATAGTGATGAGATGAAGTTGTTATCACTGACAGAGAAGTGGAGAAGAATAAGACAAAGATCAGCAAGAAGAGGTAAAATTATACAAGCTTTTAATAGTTCAGTGTAACAGTGTTAGTTTGGCATAGTGAGAAGAAGAAAAACATGTAACAGTTCCAAGGAGATGGGTATGCTCCTTGACTGATAAGCTGGTCTCAGTTTACATGGATTCAACTGAGAAATACCTACCTTAGGGAGAGGAGAATGCTGCAGACATCAAGGTGTGACATGATGGTAGCTTCAACTGCAATGTCATGGTGGATGAAAGCATTATGGAGGTGCTGAGAAAAAAGATAGGTAGGTGGAATTGGAGGCCACGTGTAAACCTTTCAGGTGTGACGTTCTCATAATAAAATGTGTGAAAATCCTCTCTTTCCTTGAAAGAATTTTTTTTGGCAACCAGCTCTCCTGTCTCTTTTATGTTAGCTGCAAAGAAATTAAATAACCATGCAAATTTATGGAGCTGCCTCAAAGGAATGTGTCTGTACTGCATCTTGTACCTCCATACTGAAATTACAGTACTGCTGTACTTCACTTTTTTCTAAGTGTTGTGCTAATGAGCTTGATAATAGGAGTTTCCTGAACTGTGTTGTTGTCAATATCAATGCAGATGTCAAAATATGCTAAAAATGAATAAAAATACGTTTATGGAAAAAAACCCAAATACCTAACCAGCAAAGGCAGCTAGGCCCAGCTCTATAGAAACTGTGCCTCAAGAAACTCCTTATCCTTGGATTACTAGAAATTGAGGTTGAATGTCAGGGTAAGGATTGTATTATTCTAAACATATATTATCTACTGGTCGTAATTGGTGGAGACAGAGTACCTATGTTAACTAATCCATTGATATAATTCAGTGTCACTACTTTTATTTTCTTACTCAAAAATGTGGATTATATATGTTGTGATTCATACAACCTATGATTTATACAATGGTTTCGTTACCTAAGGAAGTATATAAATTGATTTAATCTAATATGTGATAGGACTCTGTTCCACAGTCTCTGGCTCCTCTTATTGATTGCTGTGTTTGTATAATGATCAAGTGCAACTAGAAAATTAGCACTTATCAATTTACTAGTCAATTAATAAATTAATTTTTCAATGTGTCCAGTACACTTGGCCTATCTACTTTGATTTGTGCTTAAACTGGAGCATATACAAATTACATTACTTTTTCACAATAAGGCTTTGCAGGATCTGAAGGCTCTGCAGACACTTGTATTGATGGACCAGCAGCCATGGTAATCTTTGTTTGTAAGTCAAATTAAGTTGCTATGATTAAGCATTTTGATGGATTAGGGGCCAAAATGCACCTGTTTTACTGGATCAGTCTTCCAGTCGTCATGGTATGTTTGGTAAATAAGCTTTCAAAAACATATGTCTGAAACACATAATTATTCCTATACTTGTTACTAACATCACCAAGTATTGATATTAACCTGAATTTCAGTGTTCTGAAATATACATCTGGAACAGCATTCAAAAATGTCCCACAGGGCTATAAAGACTGTTTCTGGAAAAGAAGTTTCCTATCACTAAGTCAGTTAAGGTGAAAATTGAAGTGGCATACATTTGACTTGGAGAAAAGATATGAAAAAGTGCAGGAAATGTATGTTCAACCCCAAGTGAATCAGTGCATCTGGAAGTCTCCTCTGTTTCTCTGAGACATGAGACTACTATGTTCCCACTGCAACATCTCCTCAAGGAGGAACACCAACAATATATTGAATGAAATCCTATTTTAAACACATAACTTGTAGATGCCATTGACTATCTTTTGGAAAAAGGTGAAAATAGACTCTAATAACTGCTAAAGTAAAAAGTCATGTAGCAGTACCAATCAGTTTTCTTGTTAATCTCATTAAAATATAGATCATATTGCTCATATCAATGTAGTTCTGAGTGAAGGTTCTTTCATAAGACAAAGATGTTTCATTTAATGACAATTAAATCCATAGTTTCTAGCTGATACCCCTGTAAGCAGTTCAGGATCTGCCTATAAAGTTGAACTTGGTCCCCAAGCTGATTGCTTTTTTTCCTCAACTGTATTCCTATCTGTGTGTAGCTTTCTTAGTCCTTTGTAAATTTCCTAGTTAATTACATGAGAAAAAACAGAAATTATACACTTAGTCTTATCTAACATTCCTCTTGCCTTTCACCCTCTTCCTTCTCCTTTACTCAGAAAAGTGACCCCAGAATGTTGTCTTTATTCTATCATTAACTACACTCATAATCAGATGAAAAATAATGTCAGGATAATGTAGATATTTCCAGGCAAGAAACAAATCAGCTTCATGAGACCAATGAAAGACTGAACAGCAGATTTCTGCTAGATCTCATCATGTAGTAGTTTGACAGATATTAGCAGAGAGTTGTTCTTTGAATATATGTGCCTTGCTGGATGCATTATATCCAGGCAGTGGACATTTGTCTGTAGCATGCACTTCTGATCCTTTTAGTAGTTACTTCTTTGTAGATTTACAGTAAGCATAAATAGCAGACCCTAAATAAACATGACAGACATCTCAATCCAGTGACAGACATTAAAGGGACAAGAATTTGGTATCTCTCATCCAATCGGTAACAAAAGAGAAATGCGAGGGTCACTGAGAGAGCAGCAAATTTTTATTTTAATTTTACAAAACGTCTTGCTGCCTGTGCCAACCTCTGGATTGCTACTTTGAAATACTTAAAGTTCATCTACATTGAAAAAAGTCTCACAATAGATAAGAAAAATACTTACTATTTTGAGGAGCAGAAATGATTCACACAGAGATTACTCTAGATTGTGAAAACTGTACAGCAACATGTTCCTTGTCCGCAAGTCAGTACAGAAGTGTAAAGTCACATGAACATCCCACCATTATGCTATATTGCAGTGAAATGGGTCGTGTACATAAGGGATTTTCAGAGGTGCTCACTGATGTACCTGTATATATGTATCTGTAGAGAGGTGGTTCCATGGAAGAAATGGGGACATATCCGTCTTCATGTAAACCTTATGTCAATAAATCCTATGCATTTGTGAAGGTGTACAACACTAAATAGTACAACGAAGTGTTAGAAGTCCATCTCTGATAACACAAGCAAACTGAGCTTTGATTTTACAACCATTTTTGTGAAGAAAATTGCTTTAACAGCAGCATGGCACACACAAGTTTTATACCACTATCATTACTGAGAAAATATGGCTTTATACTGCTACAGCTAGAATTTTAAAACCCATGATTATAATGCAGATATGTATACTTGTTATTATGTTGTCCCTTCACCATTCTAGTGAGGATTTTTTTGGAGTACAGACAGGTTGGGTCTTGTAATTCCCCGGGAATGGTTCAGACCTGAGTCAAGATGTAAGTAGAATGTAGCCTTGAGGAAGTCAAACTTGCAAGACAGTGTAGCACAGGCTGTTTTTATCAGCCTCAAGATTTCCACACCAATAGAGATTTTTGAAAGTGGAAAGAAGAAAACATTTGTAAAAGGTAATATTTTTCAAGATGTGTTTTATATTATCAAATCTTTTAGCTGGGATACCAATCCTGAGTTTAACCTTTCTTATTTTCCCTTGGTCCACGGAACAAAGCCTATTCACGTGCCTGCTCAAAGGGAGCGTTAGTACACACCTTACATACAGTCTACTTGTCTTCCCCAACCCAGCCTTATTTTCATAACACCTCAACAGATTACATATTATGTCACTTTCTACTGGTCCATTACTTTTGCTTTTGAAGTAATTTGGCCTAGATGGATTTCTAGCAATACATTGTTCTTTACCCCTCTTTATTTTATGACTCTTTTCTTGAGAGTAACTTATCACTGTCTGTTATCTGTCTCTGACATATGCTACAGTATTGTTGTGTTGATGATTGCATAGAAGGGCAGGCGTGATCAGGAAAGCGAAGAAATCAAATTCCACAAGCAGGAATGAAAGAATGGAAAGGGAAAGGAAGTCATTCAGAAAAAGCAAAAGAAGAAAATGTGGGGAATGTAAAACAAGAGACAAAAAAAGCGCCAGTCTATCTCTGCCTGTTGTCCTTCCATCTTTGTGCAAATCTCCCTCAAGATTTGTATCTCTGCCGAGACAGATGGAAATTATTTGATGCAGAATTATTGATTGAAAAAAAAGGAAAAAAAGCCACAAAAAGTTTTTTAAATGTATGTAAAATGCAAAAATAAACAGAGATAACCCTGAATGCTTCCAGTTTAGTCCAGTTTAGGCCTGAAAAGGCCTGGGTATTTGCTTATCTATGCACACCATGAATAAACCTTTTGGCATATATGGAACTAAAAGTAAGCATACAATCCCCTTTTTTGAAGGGTCATGGTTTTACATTGTAACAGAGCAGAGATCAATCTTGCCAAATTTCAAGATGATTTGATTATATTCTCATTTCAGTAGAACATCCAGATATGAGAGATGTTACAGCTAATTCTACTTTGGTGTTTTTATAGCTTTATGAATCCTAACACTAATTAATTTTGTTCAAAAGGATACTTATTTAGAATACAGCACACTCTACGCTGCACAGTGTGTTCTCAGCGCAGAATTGGTGTATTTCAAAAGAACTGATACATTTCTCCACATATAAGGGTAATTCGACAAGTTGCTTGCACAAGGATTGTGAAGATGGGTTAGTTAGCTCTCATATAGCACACTTCACTGCTGATTACTGGGGTCTATGCTCAGTACCTTTTTAAGCTGTTTTTTTCCCTTCTCAGGGTAACCTCTGTTGTCACAAACAATATACATAAAAGACATCACAGCCATATGAACTTAATGTTATATATGTGAGTATATGCCCATAAATGCATTGTAAATTCACTTTGTAGGAGTCTTTCTTTACACCTCTGATTCCAGCAGATCTTAGGCATCTTTTTTCATCAGGCCACTCTGTTTCTGATCATATTTAGTAGAATTAGGAACTCTGTGCTCCAGAATTAAATAAATTTTTGTTTTATCTGAGAATTTCAGGAGTGCATTTGGATGGAGATATTTTATTTGCTCTAAGAGATAGGACCTGGGCTCAGTACTACCCTGTAGGCCATCAGGAGTTTCTCATGGCAGGTAGATGAGTAGAGACTTTTGTCACTTGAAAGAAGTTACAAAGCTCTTAGTATGTTACATTTCAATGGATATGTATGTTCCAATTAGAGCTGGATTTTTAAAATATATTTGCATCAAAAAGAAGCAGGTTGTTGTAGTCATGAAAACTGTCTGGGCAAGGCTTATGGAGAGAGGTAATATCTTCTATTAAATAAAATTATATAATTGGAAAAGTTAGGAAAATTTTCAACCCAAACCCCTCTTTCTGTTCTAAACAACTTAAAAAAATCACATCACTAAGTACAACACTTTATTTACCATATTCCCAAATGATGTTTAATACACTTACTGTATTTACAATACTTGTATTTAACTTGAGTCATGTAATTTGTCCTGCCTGCAGGGAGAAAAATAGGATAGATTTAGGTCAGGTTTATTCACCAAAACATTAGCTAAATGAGAGGAAATGCAGCAACATGGATAGTAGTGTCAAGCAAAAGAGCTGCTCCTCTTTATATTCAGTATGAGAAGAGTTAATTTGAGGGTAAAGGACCAGTAATCCTAAAGTGGATACTTATTAACCTGTGGCTCAGCAGAGCACTAATAACATATGCAAGCTTGCTAAATACTACCTTGGCTATAACATCCATTTCCTCTGTGATTTAAACAGAAGATTGTACAGGCATGAGTTTAGCAATATTCTGCAATGTTCAAATTCCGTAGACGGGTTTGGGTGGAGTAAGGGTTTAGAATGGCTTCATTTAACCATACCATTCATTAGTGTTGGGGAATTGAGATTATTGTCTTGTATAACCATACCATAAAACCTAAACAAGAGAATCAGGTAGAAACAGACGCAGTTATTACATTCTTTCAGAGATCCCAAGAGCTTCCCAAATTTATTTCCATTTGTCACAGATGAGTCTATTATATTTTGAAATACATTTTATATACTGATTTTGAAAAGTCCTTGAGTTCCTTTGAGGCCAACAAAATTGAAAATTAGATGAAGAAGAGTTATGAATGTATTTTTCATTTAAAGTTAACTCTATATAAATCAAAAGATAGCCACCATTTTTTTTCATAAAGCCCAATGCTTCTGTGAAGATTTCTTTCTTTAAGCAGTACTGTATTGAAAAGCATGAAAAATTGACCTCTTTGTCCATAAAAACGTACTCAGATTATATATCCTTTAACATATTCTCATAAAAGAATCATAGCTACTCTCAAATTCTTTAGCTAAACTTAACTGATCCTTCAGGGACATCAAATCTGGTATGTGAGCTTCCACAGAAAGTGGCAAGTCCATACATACAAAGAGCTGCAATCCTGGTTGGATATAGCCCTTCTGCCATACGGACAGGGGACCTATTTTTCACATTAGGGCACTATGATAAATAATGTGACTTTTACAGCTGTTGAATACATGAACACCCCTCACCTCCCACCCCATTGCTGAAGTTCAGTGTTTAAATCCCTTCAAGAACCCAACCTAAGCCTAGAGAAGTCAAAGCACTCTATTAATTTCAGAAAGATTTGTCTTACTCTTAATTAGCACAAATGTTTCCGTTCACAACAGAGTATTGAAGCCTGGAAACGTGTTCTTTTTACACTAACACTTTTGAGCTACAATTAAAAAGAAGGAAAAATTCTTCAGCAGGAACCTTGAATCCCTAGGATACTGAGCAAACTATCTCATTCTTTATATTTTGACCATCACTTTTACATTTTCACTTTTTCTTCCTGGGACTTTTATTATCTATTTTGCAGATTAATATTATTTCTTCCTCTTATGCCCATCTGTCCACCCATCTGCTTATTTTAGCTACATTTCCTTTCACCCTGCTGGCTCCTGTATATCCTCACCACACCCCAGGCATGTATCCTTCAACAAGATTTATAATATGAATCATTTTGAATACCTTCAAAATAGTGGTATAAGAAAATTGAATTCCTACTTTTTGGTGAGTAATATAAAATTATTTATAGGCTTAAAAATGAATACAGTTGCCCAAAGAGAGCCTTTAGGCTTTGGGTAGGATTTCAAAGAATAATAACAAAGGTATAGATTATATCTAGAAGTTTAAGCACCAACCAAAGCAGTTCTAACTGGTATGTACAAAGTGCATCCTCCTCCTTGGCCAGTGGAAAGAAAGGGAAGCTGCACTTCTGGGCCAGACAGCGCCTGGGGACTGCACATCACACGCCTCATCTGAAGGGGTGACCAGAAGCTGAGGCTGTGCTGGGCCATCAGCCACAGAGTGAGTGGCAGCATACATCAGAGTGTGAGAACTTTCTGTGCAACCTGTGCTAATAGTGTCTCTAAGGTGATTCTCAGGGGTCAAAAAGAAAAAGGAACATTTTTCCACTGTGTGATCTTACTGCATATGCACAATGGTGCAGGTTGACATTAAAACCAGGCAAGTGAGGGAGCAAAGAGAATGCAATCTGATCTTTGCCTCCCCCCTCAGATAATTTTATCTCTCCTGTCATTAACTTAGTAGAATCATGATGAAGAGCCATAAAAATACTTCTGCTGCTTGTTTCTTGCTTAGCTTGCAGAGCTCCTTGAGGAGAGGTTTGAGGCATGGTACCTGCCTTAGGAAACACCATGTAGATGGAAAGGGCTGCACCCCTTGGTGACCCATGCTCCCATTTAGCTTGGCTTGGTTTCTTTGAACTTTTTTTGACAGCTTTACTAGGACAGTAACATCCAATTTGTTGGTGCTGAGGGGCTCTGCATGGTCCCTTCTTCCAGGGCTCAGTAGAAGAGTGATCAAGGCCCGGTCACTCAGCCACTTGCTCAGGGATGGCTGGCCAGTGAGGGAGCCTGGCACAAAGCCGGGTGAAGAGCCATCTACA
The DNA here is from genome assembly GCA_013398055.1 of Ifrita kowaldi. Lineage (NCBI taxonomy): Eukaryota > Metazoa > Chordata > Aves > Passeriformes > Cinclosomatidae > Ifrita > Ifrita kowaldi. Next base: position 773,651 of record VZRS01014134.1, on the reverse strand, counting down.
AATGCTGAATGAAAAGGAAAAACCACTAGAGCTTTAGGCAATGAGATTTTTATTACATACACCTGGTGCTCCTCTGTCCCCTCCCAGCCCATATCTGTATGGTAGGTAGTGCTGCCTGCTGGGGTGACCATGAGGGTGGCTGAGGGCTGGTCTCCAGCCTTCTTGATAGGGCAATGTGTTCCATCCTTAACTCCAGGAAAATGACTGGGTGCCACAGTTTTTACTTTCATGCTTCTTACTGCAGTCTCACTCTTTTGTGCCAATAGCTGTTTCCAGAAAGTGCTGATGTTGATGGAAATTTAATTATTTTGGTGGTACAAGAGATGCTCTGTGTTGACATATGTGAATTTTTCTCTCTATCCAAGGAAAAGTGTATTTTCTTTTATATAAAGGTATCTGTTTCTTTCTTTCTCCATAATTGCTGATAGAATTTTGTTTATATTTATAATTTATATTGAAATGCATTGCTCAATAAAACTGTTTAACTTACAGTATCAATCTCAATCAGTGAGAAAAAAGCAGTCATGTCTCCTTACATTAAAACCAAATCCCAACCTTGTCTTATCAGCAGAGTCTGCCTATGTCTAAATAATCTAAGAAGACTTTAAATTCATAAGCATGGCTACAAAAATTTGAATGACAACACATCCATTTTATGTGCTGAAGAAAATGGAAATTTACTTAAAAGAACAGAAATCTCTTCTTAGGAGGAATTGTCAATGACTATTTGGGCAGTAGGGATTGCGTGCGTAACAGTATGTGATGTAATTGCCTTGTATTTTAAAACTGCAGTTACTTTCACAAAGATGATTTTGTTTCCTTCCTTTAGTAAAAACGTTCTTTTTTTCAGTTTATTGACCTCACTTGTGTTAAATCACCACAATCTCCCTTCCCTAAGTCATAGTCTCATTTAGTAACCATTACATGATCTTTTTTCACACAACTGAAAGTGCCTATAATCTATTTTGGAACAGGCTTCAGTCCAGAAATATGTTTTACTTTATTATTTTCTGCTCTCTCTGGGGATGCCTTCACAAAATGGTAAAGCCCAAAGACTTCCTGAAGGCTAATCCTTTTCTGGGTCATATGATTCTTTTCAGATTCCATCTTGGGAGAGTTTTCCTATAACAATAGGTTCTGCTGTCTGCGAACTGGACAAAATCCTGTTGCTTTAGCACTAACAATGAGTGGAATTTTAGTGCAGGAGGAGTGTTTGCTTAATACAATAGAAGTTGATACAGGCTGGACTTGCAAGTGTCAAGCAAACAGTGTGGGAAAGTCTGTAGTACTGCAACTGAGTCAACAAGGTGCTGAACGCCTAAATGTGACTGAACTGTAACTGCAATAACTATCTGGTTGACTTCATCTTTTCCTCCAGGATAGGACTTGACGCATATCTTATTGAGAAAGAGTTAACAAGAGAACAGGCTGCTAACAGGGAAAAGATGGACAAAGCAAGCACTCAGTCATGCGTTAGAAACACCGCACAATGTGCAATCAGAGCAACCGTGCTTCAGGATCAGATGCAAGTCTGATTTACTAAATAAATATGGGAGAAGGCTGTTCAGACCCTGCCATAATTGCATAAATTCGCTCAGAAATGTAAACCAAACAGTGCCCAGGTCACAAAAAGGCAGGCAGTTTTGGTTTTTTGTTTTGGTTTGGTTTTTTTGTTTGTCTGTTTTTGGTTTTTTTTAATGCTAACACTCCAGTTAATATCAATTTAAAAGAGCCAGAGAAATTTGAGTTCACTTGGCAGTAACAGGAATGCCAATACTCTATTCATGTTTGGACTGAGAATACAGATTGACTGAACCCTTACCAGAGGCAAGACAAATGAGACAATACATTTGTGTTCAATATTGCAAATAGAAAAAGTAATATAACTTTATCCAAGCAAGAAACTACCATTCAACCTCGCCTACTACCTCATTTGAAATGCAGAAGTAGTTTTAAGTTAGGAAGAGTTCTAAGAAAAAATCTTATATATTCACCTTTTCAAAAGCAGAGAGTTTTCCAGGTGTTTTGGCCGTACTTTTCTCTCATTTACAGCCTTAATCTCACTTAAAGGTCTATTTGTATTCAGGTTGTGCCTATAATTTCCACAGGCACCTAAGACTTCATTTAATTAGCACGGTCATGAAACTTCTGTCTTAAGAATGAAGATGAAAAGTCAAATTAGTGTCTTTCAAACTTCCTTAGATCAGACACTGAGCTAGAGAGGTGTGGCACAGATCCTAACATGCCTGCCTGCAAGTTTGCCCCACACAAGAAGCACTCCTTGCAACATTACATCTTTCCCCTCTTGGGTCACCACTGAAGCATCACCAGTGCTGATCTAAACACTAAACCCAGAAATTTTATGAGAGTTAGGCTGCTGAACTTGCTTTTAGCCTGCATAAAAATGTCTGCATACTCCAATACTTCCATAGATATTCCATGCAAACCCAGCTCAGGGTTAGAAAACTCCAGCTGCCTCGTGAGAGCTGCCTCTGGAGTAGGAGTTCCTGTGACTCACAGTCAGCTCAGCCTTGGAAAATCTCTGTAAGAAAGTCACTCCCCTGTTTCCCAAACCCAGGCTAGCACCCCTGCAGAGTTTCACTGCCAGCACCATGCCATATTCCAGCCTTGCTGAGATACACGTACATTAATGCTGCTTTGTCCCAGGCAGATCTGCTCTAAATGCGGAACTGCTTCAATTTTCTGTAACTGATTCATATACAATTACAGTACATTTTAAAGAATTTAAAAAAAAAATCACTTTCTCCAGACACCTCCAAAGATGTATATATCTGTATAATGTAATCTGTATAAATGTAAGTATTTATACCTATAAAACACGTTTTATGGCTGTATATATTGACTTACATATACGCCAATCCAATAAGATATATTGCTGTTAATTAAGCCATTTGTCTTATTGCTTGCTTCAAGAGGAAGAAAAAGGGAGAAAGAGAGTGAAAGATTAGCTCTTATTTTTATTTCAGCATATATAGGAAATAGTCTGTTGACGGGGGGTGCAGTAGTTAGAGATAAGTGCCTTGCAACAATAGAGGTGTTCATTATACGGTCAGGTTTGTGAGTCAGAGGAAATAGGCTTGGGGTTCTCTTACCCTTTGGCATCATCCAAGGTATGCCTGTAATTCCCAATATTTCTTGAGAAAATGTCAGCAATTTAAGATGGTGCAGGATTGTGCATTTCAACAAAAACTTTTTAGGGCATGTAGTACTGCCTCCTGACTGAAAGGACCTGGATATGTGTTGTGTTTCTCCATGCACCAGCCATCCATGAGCTCTTCAGTGTCCAGGACAGCGTGTGTGCCCTTCTCGTCTTCAGCTGACCAGCTGAAAGGATAATGCTGTGTCTCATTCTCCTTCCCACGATTCCTGGTCTGGGTCAAGATGAATTTAAGACTAAGCTCTACAGCTGGTAGAGAAGAAATGGACCCGAGCATTGGAGAATTTTTTTCTATCTTCTTGTTATTTCCTCAGACATGATAATATAACCAAGAAGGAACCAGAGACAAACATTTGTAACAAATTAAAGCACCATTAATGGCAAAAAGATATTTTAAGACCATTAGCTTTTTTCTGTACATGTCACTATGGACTCTCCTCTGCTCTTTCTTCTTAGTACATTTTGTAAGCAGCTGAGCAGTCTTACACATTGTAGAGCTTAAAAGTAAGGTAGATACATGGAGGGTGGTGCTTTCAGTGAGTCCTGTAGCACTTCGGTGACCTTGACAGGAACTGCAAACACCACTTTATTCTGATGTTATGGGTTACAGGAGTTTGGTTATTGGCCAAATCAAGCAGCTGCTAACCTGCCGTAAGTATTTTTAAGTACCAACACAGAAGAATTAAGTCCCACAAATTTAGATTGCTTCAAGGGACTTATCAACCTCTCTTAAGGAATACTAACAATGTTCACTTTCTCCTGGGTGCAAAGTGAAGCACTGTTTATGAGAAATGTTGAGATAAACTGATTCCATTTCCCACTTCATAATAAGAAAAATAGCAGACGGGGAAAAAAAAAGAGGAAGAAAGTGAAGTTTTTGTACACAAAGGGATATGCAAATAACTATATCTAAAGTAACCTTTCTATAACTTGGAAGAAGTAAGATAGTGGTCAGTAACTTATGGAACATCAAACATACTAAAAAAACCAGCAGGTAACCTCTAAGGGAACTTGGTTAAATTTGTTTCTCATGATCATCTGCATTCTCCCAATATATAGAATTGGCTATGAGAACAATTTTTATTAAAAACAGTTTTTATTTGTGTTCTCCTAAGGATGCCAGCCATCCAGCTTAGAATTAACAACTAATTATATCTCCTCCATGCACCAAGGACAAGGCAGACATGAGATAAAAAATGTTGTCAGACTTAGGAGGGGCCAACTCTTCATTTTCCAGAAAGTAATGACCTATAGTTGTTGAAAATGAATGGAGAATTTGGCCCAACAGCCTTTCCTTGTTTTCCAGTAGCTTAAGACATTTCAATGACCTTTTCATTAAATATGTTTTGAAAACCATTTCTAACCACAAAAATGGCTGTTACCATTGAAATCCTGAGTGTTTTGCTATATTAATTTAATAATATCGGTACTATTCATACTTTACACTGCATGGTTTCATAAAGCATTGAACAGAAAAATTTACATTAGCCTCTATAAGAATGCACCATAACATGTAATGTGGTTCACTCTTAAGCCATGGCACTGTGGTACCTACACTGCAGTTTGCTTCATGAGTGGGGGATTTGCAATGCTCTATCCTCTTCATACAGGACTATACAGATTTGCCATAAGAGTAAAGTTTCAGCACAGCTATGCTGCAGTCTTATTCCCTTTATTACAGTCTTTTGGTGAAAATTTGTTCTCAGAGTTCTTTGCAGTTAGAACGAAATAGCAATTTTGAAGCCTTTTCTCTTCGAAAGGCTGCATGCTGTCCCCAGACTTCTAATTATGTTATTTGAAGGGAGCATCAAGAGGACCATCACTGTCTTGTGGTAAACATTTCAAATACTTGGAATTGGTTTTTAATATAAGTAGTTTGCAGAATGGATGTAATTGTATTTACTTTGAATGCAATAATACTCAAAGAGAGCTTTCTAAGAATTTGAATTCATTGTATGTCACCTCAATTCTAAGGACACTGCATGTTGAACTTTGCACAGCTAAGTGCTTTAAATCTCTTCTCTGGCAGGGTAGTATATGTTTGTCTCCTACAGATTTATTCTGTTATTCTTTCCCTTTATCTCTGTGCATTTCCTGGTAGCAAGACAAATGGCCAGTGAGATTGAATTATTTTTGTGTTTCAGGGTAAGGATAGATATCAACAATTATGGAATATAATGAATATTTGGGGAAAGAGAAAATAGATCAGGAAAAGGTAGAGTCACTGTGTAGCTGTATTTTAATAATGAGTTAAATTGTGAAAGTGAAAGGTTAAGCAAAGGTCTTTGCTCTCCTTAGCAGGGAAGGTGAAAAGAGTGGCTAATTAGATTATGCAAACCAGCAGATAGTCCAATTACAGTTGATAGACCAGATGTAACCCAGGGGACACGTCCACCTGGAGGAAATGGGGAATGCCTGCTTGGTCAGCAAACACTGCATAACGAGCTGAATGCTCTCTGTGCCTGCCAAGGGGTGGGATGCTGATGCTGTCCCAGCCCCCTCCATTCCAGCCAGGGGGGAAATGAGCAGATCAAGACTGATGGGCAGTTGTTCTCCAAAGCCCATCCAGACTAAAAAGAGCCCATCTGATGAATCTTGTTTACCTGGTCCACAGAGGGAAGGACTTGGCCAAAGTCATAAGTATTATTCAGAAATCGGGTAACCTCCTGCCCTTTTTGGACAACAAATGATTTTTGTTGTAATATAGAAGTATTTTTCCCTGCTCTGTGTTTGGGGAGCTTCCTGGTGACTTAAGTGCAAGCATATGTCTACACTGTCAGGCCTAGAAAAATATCCTGATGTCAAGTTTTGGTTTTGGGGCCTGACTGTGTTCTGACATTATGTTAGGATGACAGTTATTGGTTAAAATCCAGCAGTAAATACCCAACATCTTATTGACTTTATATGGGCAGTTACAGACCAGAGATTTCAGACTCAGCTGATAGCTGTGGAAGGGAAAGATTTTGCAGACCTTAATGTTTCACCAAATAATTTCATGATGATTTGACTTTTGAACAGCTTAAAGAACTCTGCATAGATCTTTGGTATTCTTCAAACTCAATTATGCTGATTTTATCAAAATAAAACTCTTTCCACTTTGTGAACTTGTGTATGAACTCACACATCATTGCATTTTAAAGTTTAGCATTTTTTCAAAAAAGTAACTCAGAATTTCTGCAGACTAGAGATGAGATCATGTAGTACAGTGTGGCTACTGCTACTGCTTCTCGTCCTTACAACAGAAGGAAGAAAGATGAAAAAAGAGTTTGCATATTTGTATATAGAACATACTTAAGACAAATACAAAGAACTTGAAGCTTTTGATTATATTTTTTCTAGTATAAACATCTCACTTTTAAACTAGTTTTATGGGTGTTTTTTGTATTTTAGATTGTACTAAGTACTATACTTCATGTGTTTATGAGTCATCCTCAATGAGTATATTGCTTGTGGAATAAGCAGGCTGAACCATATGTTTCATTTGCATATGCTAGTTTGGATAACTATTCCTTCCTTCCCCTTCTCTCTTCTTCCTCCCTCCCAGTTTGCTTTTTTTTAGCAGTCATCTGCATTTGTGAAACCTTGTGATTTTGCTTGGTTCATGGATAAGAGCATTATATCTTCTCCATTTAGCAGTAGCATCAGATTAAAAAAAAAGTAGAATTTGAGCAAAGTATGTGAGAACTGGTAAGATATAAGCCAAGAAATGAGTCTGTGAAGATGTAAATCTTGAAATTTTGGATTCTTTGTCCACGTATTATGTTCTTCCATGTCTGAATCCAGCCACAGTCTGAAAATCTGCCTCTGTTATTTTGTTAACATGATGAATCATTGTGTACCCAGAAATTCCTACTTTTATAAAGGAATTAATTTTTTTGTCGTTTGGGCTTATTTTTTCCCCCCTCGGCAACAAAACAGTGCATTCTTTTTTTAATCTTTTTTTCTGTCTGTCACATATATCACCACAAATTGTGGAGAGGGAGGAGGATACAATATACAAATTCTGAAAGAGGGTGGAGACCAGAGGAAAAACATGCATTGTCAATACTTATCATACAGATAGCCTAAATCGAACATGATTTGCTGAGAGCTGTGTGCCATAAAGGCACTTCTTCACAGTGTCCTAGATATCATGCATTCCCTTTCAGCTGGCAGCTTTATAGGGGTAACAGCTTCAGAAGAATGCCTGCTCTTGACTATTTCTTTCTTTGTTTTGGCACCGATGCGGCTTCTGTCAGCAGTCAATATGCCTGGTATTTTCCTCCCACCATCATTATTTCTTGGAAATTCACATTCCATGCACCAACATGCAGACACCCACATTCTCCAGCTGTGTTTGAATTCCCTTGTCTTAAGATCCTATCAGACCCTGACAGTTAGAGGTCCATGACCCACACCTGGGCAGAAAAGATAATCCTCAGCAGACTCAAAGAACACGGAACATTCATATGGCCAGTTACATGAAACTGGGCTGCCTCCCACTTCTTTGGCAGGACATCAAAGTTCCTGGATGTAGATGGGGTCGTCAGCAGCGGTGATGCACCAGCATTTGAAGGTTTGAGCATTCCAGGGAAAAGTAGAGGATGCAGTTTTAAATCAGACTGTAACTCACCCATGAGTAGAGTGAGGGCAGATATTTGAGTAACTTTCCGGAACAAGTAAATTCCTATAGAACCAGAAATTTAACTCTCATATATTCAGTAATTTCTTATTTTATGAGTAGTATTACCATTTACTCCAGAGGCAATGGAGCAGCAACACTTGCGCTAAGGATAGTCAGCTTAGTAGCCCTGATGGTAGAGCAGAAAATCTCTAATTTTTGTTGCAATTTGCTTCATGCATTTTAAGAGCTGTTTCATAAATGCCATTTTATGAATATGATCTTCTACAATGTACACCTGTACAGAAGTGTTGCACTATAAATATATGATCTGAAAACTAATTAAAGTGGAACCTTTTCCTGGGTAATGGGTTTCCATTTCCATCAGCAGTAAAATGGTACTTTGAATTGTACAAAATTTATTTTATAAGTGCACTTTGTTTAAACACCACTAAATGGAAACAAGTTGAGCAGCTGCATGTATGTCTTTTTTGTATTTTAGGAGTTCCAAAAAAATTTTGTCATCTGACAGATAGTTGTCTGCATGAAGATCAAAGTCAGTCAAGGTACAAAATCTGTTTCAAAAATTTGTTCCAAATTTCAGCTACACCTAAATTTAATTTTTTAATTTATAATTTATTTTGACTTAAACTTCTCTCAATATTTTAGAGAGATTTTTTAACTTCCAAGTTACAAGCAGTGCTGAAAAAAGTTCTGTCTAAATTCCTATGGGATGGCAGTTTTCATATGATCTTTGGTTCAATCAGAAGCAAGGAATAAATGAAGTCAGCCCCCAGCCCTTACAGTTATTTTGATTAGAGTTTATTGTGTTCAAGATGTTCAGATAAAGACAGATATGTATCTTACTGGATGAATCTTTTCATTATTATCCTTATTTAACGCTGGTATTTGGGTGGAACCCAGTGGTTTTGAACTCCTTTGTGCAAATCAGTGCACAAATCCAAGTTTATCCATTAATTCTGCAATATTTTCCCATTATTGCGGTGCATTATTTTACAATGTTTTCATTGCATTTCACTTTTAAAATGCTGCTAGTTAATTTGCCTTTCTTTGTTTAAAATCTTAGTAACAATAAGTTTGTGCACATAGTTAGCTAAGGTTAATATTATGCTTCACACATAGGACTTAATATCCTTCACGAGACTACTCAAACTAATGATTATGTTATAAACCCACAGCTTCTGCCAACAAAGACATAGCTGCAGATCTGTTTTTCCCTTATTCATGCTCCATTGTTTCCAGAGAGAATCAAAAGAGAATTCTCTTCTGACTCCTGGAAAAGTCTCCGCTTGGTAATACAGACAAACAGAGGTGGCAATTTTCATGAAATGTTTTTATTTCTTTTCATGGAAAGTCAATAACTTGACCTGGATGGAGATAACCTATAATTACTCTCAAATAATATTTCCTAGATGTTGTTTTTTTCAGATTTTTTTTTCTGTGCTAGTGAAAGTAGAATTTTACTTTCACATGTCTTCATATGTAGTTTCAGAGTTTAAAAAAAAATTAATGACTCTTTCTTGAAGAGAACGTTTATAACACATTAAAGTTTTTTATCTTAATTGAGGATGCAAGTAATAAGTAATGCAAAGAGCTGAAAATGGAGTCCAGTGTGACATATTGCACAATATCCGTCCTGCCAGTAGAGTATGGTGACTAGTTACTCACTAGTTACTTCAGCTGATGAGAACGTGTGCTTAGCAGCGTTAGGAGCATATTTAGCACCTTGCAATAAAAGCTGAGAGATGACAAAGTGGAAGAGACATTTAAAAATATGCTTGAGCTATGAAAGTACAAACAGTGTCCAATGAAAATGCATGAGATACTATAGTACAGTGTTTGAAATGGCTTTGTGACTGGAGGCTAACTTCTAATATGCAATGCATAATTCAGTGGGAATAGGTCCTGTTTTATGTCATCACAAACGCAAAAAGAAATTGTTATTAGTAAATGATAAATAAACTTGAAAAAAATAAGTAAATTATTTTTATAGGCGTGTGGGTGCCTTACAATTGAGGGGAAAGAATTACCCTCTTCAAACATCCGATGTCTGTCTTTGAGCTTTAACTGGTAAATATTTGCAGAGGTCTGAGGAGCTTTGCTTAAAAAAAAAAAAATCTAAAAATAATCCTCAGCAGACCATGGTGTTTTATGAGGGAGGATCTCCCAGGGAGGTTCAGAATATCTGCAAGGATATACACCTTTACTGAGAACAGACTAAATTATAATTTTAACCTTCAAGTTGTGCATAGATTAACTCTTCATTACAGAATTCAACATAGCTAGAGGCTAAGGAAAGTTCAGATTGATCTTTTGTGACATCAAACAAAATAGGATCGTGTTCCTGACACCTGGTAGCGGCAGCAGCAGCTTTCAGATAGTGTGAGAACAGAAATAAAGAAGCAAATTAAAGCTTAACACTACACTTGCGTGTAGTTAACCATTTGCTTTTACCAGACCGCAGTTATCTCACACTAACTTCACTGTCTGTCATTCTTGTAAAATGTAGAAGGGAGTTAAGGATATTATTTTCTTTCCTGTGTTTAATCCAGGAGAGATGATGAAAGCTCCCCACTGATCTAACTACCTTGGTTTACTCCCTTTGCCACCGCCACACCAGGCTGAAGGCCTGCTTACCCATAAAGAAAAAGAAATACAGAGCTTAAAATACTGTTACCTTGTCCCTTTCACTCAACTGTGAGGGTTATACCCTGTTAGTATGTTAATTGAATGATCGAAACCATGCAAAAGGTTTCTTTTTGAATTTTATTAGACACTTCCTACCTCCTTCCTTTGAATAGCTTTAAAGAAATTCAAGGTGGCTTGCTTCCTTATCAAACGAAAAAAAAACCAAAAGGAAAAAGTCATTGGATATCCTAGGCTGCCTTCATTATGCTGTATATAATATATTTGACTTTGCATGCTTTGATAAAAATGTGGTAGTATGTCTCTGAAGGGAGGAACTTTGCAGTTGCAATTACAGATAATAGTGTTGTTCTCTAAACCCCAGTGTGGTGTGAACATCAAAGTGCTGTGGATTATAATAATCCAAACAAATAACCTTCTGTAAACTCATGAGAAAGAAGGAGCTGGGTGTTTTCATTAAGTGAGAGGCAATTCATTTAACAGTCGGTTGTTGCCCGTTTCTATGTGGTGAAAAGTCTGTTCATTTGCATAAGAAAATAACCACCAAAGAAGTGTAAATGATTGAACTAGGATCTCATTAGCAAAGCCTCTCCAGCTACCTGAAGGACCTACCACTGTTGGCAGTAGATCGAGTTTCAAGTATTTTCTTACCTTTTAGAAACCAATTATCTTCAGCCACTTCCATCAGTTCAGGCAGGGGGAAGGGAACATGGCAATATTCTTGGCAACAGATCTTATAATTTAATGAAAAGATTCTCCAAAATAAGGATTTGAATGACTTGTCTTTATTCAATTTCTTGAAAATCTATCCTTTAAATGACTACATGTAAAACGCATATGTTTTTTTAGAGTAAGGGAGGAGTGTATAATTTTCTGAGGGGGAGAAAAAGCAATGAATTCCAATCAAAGTGTTGTAGTTTGGAAGGAGAGCCGGATGACGTTGGAAGTTTTTCTGTCAATAACATAGCAAAAATGTCTAGGTAGGTGGAAAATATGGTTGCTATTTAAGTGAAGGAAGAGGAAATGGTTATTCCACAGTGATGAAGGTGACAGACACAGAACCTTAGCTCCCTTAATAGAGACAATACAATAAAAATATTTTGAACTAAATTGATTTAGTTCTACTGGAGTCACTAGATGTTTGTCTGTCTGTGTCAAATGAGAATACACTTCACAATATTTTCTCTCAACCCAACACATACAGGCTATAGATGTTTGACACATATACTGGCTCTAGGAAAGCACTCATTCAGTGCCTAAACACGACAACATTTCACCTATGGAGTCCTGAGCTCAGCTGGGGCCTGGTGTGTTGGTTAGAGATAAGAGGCAGCAGGAGTTTGATAAACTCTGCTTGCCTGCTAATGGATGTTTTCAGTTTATTTATAAGATAGTTATTCAGTCCTGAATTCTGTCTCAAGCGTTTTATGGTGTCTTTGAAGAGATGCTGAAGTATGGAATGCTCAGTTAGGGAGAGATTTTGAGGCATTCAGGCTAAGATGTGCTGCCAGATAGGTAAATACTTCTGGGTCATGGTGTAGAACATAATTTGGAGGCCATATGAACAAGAGTGGGTAGGGACACAAAGAGGAGGAGCCTTATCTTGAGTGTAGTGTAAAAGACTCTGGAAAGTCCAGAAAAAGGCTATACTAAACCTAAAGGGAATGCAATTTTCTCCTGTGTCAAGATAAATTTCTCTTGAAACTTTCACACAATTTTATGGTTAATTCCCTTATTCTATTTTGCCTGTCTGAAGACAATGTCCTACCCTTCTCTGTCTCTCACAATTTCCTCACCATGTACGGCTTTCCAGCCAGCTCTGATGATTGTGTTGCTGATACTACTGGTTCCTGCCTCAGCACAATCAAGATAAACCAAGTTAGGAAGATCCCTCTGTGTTTCAAATAATAAGGAAACCCAGATTACTTTTACAGAATCAGTAAGAGAAGTGAGTTCTACAGCTGTAATTATTCAAATGGACATGTTGTCAGGGTGCTATACTCTAGGAGTTTAGCACTGCTCCTATACTGCTTTGTTTGTTCTGCCATTGGTTTCCATATTTAGGTTTTTTCTCCATCATACCCTTTCACAGGAAGCAGGGTGTAGAAAGAGACCCAGACAGATAGGTACCATATCAAAATCAGAATCACAGAAGCACAGAATACTTTGGGTTGTAAGGGACCTTAAAGATCATCTAGTTCCTGCCATGGGCAGGGACACCTTCCACTAAAGCAGGTTACTCAGAGGTCCATCTAGCCTGGTCTTGGAACACCTGCAGGTATGGGAAGTCCACAACTTCTCTGGCCAACCTGTTTCTATGCCTCATGACCCTTGCTATAAAGAATTTCTTCCTAACATCTGATCTAAACCCACCAGGTTTAGCCATTCTCCTTTCTCCTATCACTACATGCCCCTATGAAAAGTCCCTCTCCAGCCTTCTTTTAAGCCCCCTTTAGATGGACTTACATAAAATAAACAATATATTTTGTTTTCACACCCTTGCTTACCCTGTGGTAAGTAGTTTCTGTGATTTTCTAGGCAATTGTTATCAAGCACATGTAAACTAACCTCTCATTAAGCAAGATGTCTTGTGGCAGACAAGTGCCTGTAAGTAGACAGGAACATGCAGAGCCAGTGAAGATGACTGTGGGGCAAGGAAGTCTCTGTACTCAAAATACTAGTGCTCGTTCCAAACACATAGTGTAAACTTAATTATAAACTGGAGCCTTTACTACAAAGTTACTATGAATTCCTAAGGGAAAGTATCATCTCTCTGTCATACAGCTTAAAGACCATTCAGTGATTGGTTCAATTATCTCTGAATTGCTAGACTATTTGTCCACAAACCAAGAAATTTTGGGATGTGTTTTGTGGTCCTTTATTCTTTTACTTTTTAATTTTTTTCTTTCCTTTTTTTGACACCACGTTCAACCTTCTGCTTCCAGAAGATATAAGAGTCATATCTTTGACCCCAGTTACAGGCAACTGTTGAATATCACTGTCTTTAACTGCAGAATCATGACATAGAGGTCATTGAGCAGAAATAATATGAGAGTATTGTGCTGAAGAAGAAAATACTTGGAAGATACCAAAGTGAGATTGGGTATTTTAGTGTTGGCTGAGCTCCATCGGCAATTCCCCATTCATCAGTGAAATTTTAATCTGCTGTAAAGTTATAAATGAGTCTTGGGAAGATAAAGAACTATTTTTAGAAGTTTATCTCTTCTGAAAGAAAGATCAGTACATAACAGGTCAAAAGCATTGTAACAGAGATTGGACATAAAATGGAACATTGGTCAAAGGCCAAAATAATATTTGAAAGCAAAATATTATTATTATTTAGAGGCACTTGTGTTAAATATGGTGAAATTGAACTGTTTATAGAAGATGCTGGATTTCCTCCAAACAGACTCTGGCTGCACCAGCTCAGTGCTGTTTTTCAGAGACAAGGAATTCTTTTTCCTTTATAGCAGCCATAAATGAGAAAAGAAAAGGAGAGCATAAAGGAAAGTAAAGGTTACAGCACAGCTAAGCAACTGGGGGTGAGGTTTGGAAGTGTGACCAACCAGCAGAAGGACATTAAACCACATCACCATCCGCACACACTGCTCTGCAGCTCTCCACACATTCCAGTTTCATGCTACAGCAGTGCAGAGGGTTTGGGCTGAAAATGTGGGATGGCAAGCTGTTTTGTAAGGGAGTCTGGTCATCTGTATGCTCCAAATGGTGGGGGGAGCCATGTTTCAAAAATGGCACTACTGCCCACACACAGCTTTCAAAATTCCCCCAAGATGTTGCTCCAGCTCCTTGGTACAATTTGCACTTTGGGGGAAGGGGGTGTTAATATTCTGCCAGTCTAAGTTCTTCAATCCAGCTGACTGCCAATTTAGATGGATGCCAGCGCTTGTGCAAGAGCAAGGAGAGGGCAGTGGGAGGGAGCCGCCCCTCTCTTCAGCACAGCAACACCTGGCAAGGGCTAACACAGCTGTATTGCTCATCTCCACCCTCAGATTCTCCACCAAGCACTGAATCCCTCTTCTGATCACACAAGTGAATATGTAAAGATTTCATTACTTGAATCCAGGTATTGCCCATGGCTAAATTAGCAAGCAACACCTGTTCCTCTTAACAGGTTTTACTGCTGACTTAAAAATCCATGCAAACTTTTCATGTTCCGAGTTAATCTATCATTTTCAGTACATTGCCTGTCATTTCTGTCTCTTTGCCCTTCTGATTTTGAGGCTCATATGATCTGAAAGACTTCAATAAACTGGTTTAGCAAGTCAATACCTCACTATTACTCTTAATTTAAGTTAAATTTCTTCCTCTTCCTCCTTGTAAGTCTAGCAGGGAGGGGAAAAATAGCTCTAACATGTGGCCTTAAATACTTCCCAGCTGAAAAAATACAGTTAACCAGCATGAGGCTAATGAGCTGATGTACAAACTGATGATCCACACCAGTTCCCCTGCAGCCAAATAACATCCTCTGGCCTGTATACACAGCAGCTGACTTTACCCTGGATGTTCTAGTTTCCTGCATTTCCAATCTCTCAGTATAGGGCTCTAATGTTTCTTCAGACTCTCTTAGCCCATTAACTGCACGATGCGGCAGCAGGCTCCCTAGCTTGTAGAATCCTTTTTTTTATTTCTCTGCAGCCAGTAGTCAGTACCTCATTATTTACCTTGCCCTTTCCTTAATGATGTCCTTCTCCCTGAACATCATTCAAAACAGACAATATAACAATTTAAACTAAGGCTGTACGTTGAGTAGCTTGTTCATTTTGTTGCTGTTCTTATCTTAATAGCCCTTTCTAACAGAATATGTTTGAAATTCTATCTTTTGAAAGACCTTTACCTCAGAAAAGCTGCTTAAAAATGAAAGTTAATAGCCAGTGTTATTTGTGCATACCAGTAATATGATGACACTAAATTTTCCTTTGGTATTGTTTTCCTCTTATATTTTAATTTTTTTTTTTTTTTTTTTTTTTTTTTTTTTTTTTTTTTTTTTTTTTTTTTTTTTTACTGTTTTCATCTTGGTTTTGGTATTTGAGGAAATTGGATAAGAAAAATTCAATTTGAAAGAGACAAGAATGTTGGAGTTTTTTAACTTGCTTTCCTGACTTATAGAGAGTTACTATGTCCTTGGAAAAAATGTCAAAATGGGAGAACTCTTGGGAATTAACACAGAATTGAAATCTATGGGAAGTTAATGTAAGAAGATGGAGAAAACCCCAACTCTCTCTTACAACACTGATCAGCTCATTAGATCTTTCTGTTAAATAAGTCCAGAAGAGTAAAGTTAAATGTTTATAATTTGCAATTAAAATAAAGAAAGAGGGGTAAAGAGAGTGTATGTTCTTTAAAGCATGACTGTCTTTGTGCTTTAGACATCAAATATATTCAAATTAGAAATAACTGGTATCAATGTCATAAAACTGATGTAAATGCAAGAATAAAAGGATTCCCTGAAGATCCTTTTGACCAATATAGAGTAAAAATTACATAGATATTTTAAAAGGTGTAGTTTAATTATTATGTAGAAAAATCTTCCCATAGATTTTTTAAGCTAGTGTTTAGAGAGCAGTGATTTTCAGCTGATGGCCTACGAAACCCTCTGGGACCTGTAGGATAATTCTAAAAAGTCTCTGAAATGCAGCTCAGAATAACAAACATATTCTGGCAGCCTAAATTCCTAAGGATGTTGGCACAGAAAAGGGTTGAAAATCATCACAAAGTGTTTACAGTACCCTTTCCCACTTCTACCCATCAACAGGAGAAAATTTCCAGCTTCCCTTTCAGTTGAACCACTCGATTTCAAATCAGAGCTATGTACTGAATCTTAATCAACTTGAGAAGTGGAAGACTTAAGAGGAAGTCATTTGAAGTCAGAGCTGAGTCTCATAGGGTTTTCCAAGCTTTTTTTTTTTTTTTTAAATGGTGGTGCCCTGGCTGTCAGAGTTTAAATGCTCTAGAGGCTCAATAGCTGTGATATTTATTAACCAAGTGGTTATGATCAGAACTTTGTCACTCCAACTTGCTTGGTATCAGCTGACATATGGTATCACGTTTGAAATACCACTCAGTAAATCACTGATAATGTCAATGTAATTGCTGAGAGCTAGCACACGGTGTAATTCTTTTCCCATTGAAGCTGATGGCAAGAGTACTGTTGATGGCTGTAGTGCAGGACTGACTAACCAGAAAAATATTTCCTTTTCCTAATTGCACAGAAAGAATCAATAATTTTCTAAGAACCCAGTCTTTAAATGAGCTTATATTTATAAATGGTAGCATATTAAAATTTTCATTATTGACATTTTTTGGTAGATAATGCTGCTGTGACTATTTCAATATGCTCTATTTGTGAGTCAGATGCTAATATATTCATAAGTAGATGGATATATGAATGTAAGAGATCTGCATATATCTCTGTTCCATCTGCTATTTCTTTCTGTCCTAAGTTTAAATACTCTGTGTTAAGTGCTAGCATTGTTATTAACATTGTTATTAACAAGTTTTTGCCATATATTAATTAGATTATATCCATGGAGCAATTTTATTCTGCTTTTTGGGGTTTAATTTTTAACTGGCCATTTTCTCATATCAATGCTAACTTGCCGAAAATAAAACATTCCTTAAAACTTCTTCCTTCCCCACTCACCACCTGCCACCCCCCAAATATTTCAGTGGCAGGGATTTCTCATGTTTTGGGTAAGCTGTCTGGCAGAGAGACACTGCCATCACCAAGATGTGAGATATTCAGAGTTGTCTTTTTGCTCTGTACAATTTGGAAGAGACTCTTAAGCATGAGCCTCCCTAACCTGGAACGTGCCAGGACGCAGACTCAGGCTTTGGTCAACACATGTGAGGAATCTGCTTGTGTTGATCAGATATCCCACAGATTTATTTCTCTGTCTGATATGTCGTTGCTTAAAATCCTTCAAAAGGTCTTAGTTTGTTCCACTGATGGGCAAAATTCAAAATACCAAGAGAGTTTAATGACATGGCACAAGTTTCTGTAATTACTGTAAGCAGGGGTTAAGAGAATGCTGAAGGTTTCTGCAATTATGCTTCAGAACTACCGTTTTCACTACTGTTCACCATATTTGGATCTCTCAATAAAATGTTAACATTATAATTCATTTCAACTTGAATTTTACAATTCTGATTTATGGTAAATGTCTTTATATTTGCCAGCAAGTTGTTTGAAAATTTCTAATGTTTGGGTACATCTCAAGACCGTCAATAAAAATTGATATTTGTCTCTTCTACTCAGTCCAGAATATGTACTGACATTTTTGACAAGCATGAAAACAAATTTCACTGGGTAAAGATTTTACAAGCTAAGAAGGCAGTGCACAGATGAAGGATAGGGAAAGTGGAGGAGTAGCTAGCAAAATAATGTGTTTGATTACACAAAAATCTTGTCTTGTTTTGTCTGTTTCATTATATGTTTTTTTCTTGGTTTGGATTTTTTTTTCTTCTAATTGTCTATGTGATCATTAAATCTACTTTCTAACTCAAATGAACAAGGGAAAGATTTTTTATTTTTTAAGGAAGGTGGCTGCTGTAGGAGGGAATTATGTCAGCAAAAGTAACATTCATTGAAAATCAAGAACTGTCATTGCTGTCAAAGGTTAGTGCAAACTGCTCTGCAGATAAACCATAGATATAATTTTGAGTTTTATTTTTCTTTTTCTCTGAAGGCTATCTAAATAATGTGTTTGTGGACTTGTATACAGCAGGGTTATTACTATATTTGTCTGCTGCTTTTGAACTTCCATGTGGCATTTGACTCTTTTGACCATCAGCTATAATTGTAGTCTTTTTCTTATTTTGTAAAATTTATTGCTTTGATCTCTGGTGTCTTCCGCATCATCTGGTATCCCTCAGTGATATATTCTGGGATCTATAGTATCTCTTTGTTATATGTATGGTAGCTGGAATTACTTGTGTTCACAGTCCAACTGTCAGACAAATGGCTCTTGTCTTTGTTTATCACTCCTTGAAGACCCTGTAATAGCATCTACAGTGCTGCCTGATTGTCCCTCTATTATCAAGGTTTGCATGGTGTTAATTTTATTAAGTGTAATGCTGAAAGGATGCTATGTAAGTGGAATAATTTCAGCTGGAAGTAGAGCCTTTTAGGGATCTTTTATCTTCCCTGTGTTTCAGCTTTTCCTGTTTCAAGGCTTTCAGTGTCATGAGAGTGTCTCTGCTCTGGCTGAGATTCTAGGCCGTTTTGAACAGACAATGTAGTCTAGGAGAAATGGACACCTGGCTTAAATTTCCAGCATGGTATTCTTTTCATGTGGCGGTGGCCCATGTGCCTTCTGGCCCGGAGCAGATCTCTTGGGTCCGATACCCGCCCAGAGACAACGATTGTATGGATGAAGAATCCATTGGGAGCAGCTCAGAGGCTGCAGAAGGCACATCAGTCACCCCACAAGGACAGCCCTGGTAGGCCTGTCAATCAAATGGGAACGCCCAGTAGGCGTCAACCCTGGGCAGCACCCTTTTGTCTCATCTCCGCCCCGCTCTGGAAAGTTCTGTTGGGTATGCGTTCTGATTGGGTTAAGGCTTCATGTTTATTCAGTTGGGTTGTTGCATATTTCATTAGTTTCTGGAAGCTTCTTCTGTTCTCTGCTCCCCATTGGTTGTGCCCTGTTTTTCCCTCCTCCAAAATCCCGTTATTGGTCCCTTGTCATTCGCTTGTCATCCTCTGATTGGTCAGTTGTAAACCACGCCCTGAGATTTGTTACTGTACTTAAGTTGCTGTCCCATGCTCCCTGCGCTTCTTTTCGCTCCCCGTCTCCACTGCCTTCTCCCTGCGTTACCTCAATAAACCCCTTGCCTGCGGAAGAAGCCCTTCTCAGCTCCTTTGTTCCCTCCGCCTTCGCCTGCCGTCCTGACGCTCAGCTCAGCCCTTGCCAAGCGGTGAGCTCGCCACAGCCTTTGGACATTTTGGGGTCCTCGGCCTCGAATTGTCGGCTCCTACTCAGGGCCACCGGGCAGCCCAGAGTCCAGGAGACCCCGACATTTTCATGCAGTGACAGAAAATGGAAATAACGTAATTTGGATCATTAATTTCTGCAACCCAAACTCTTTCCTTAGTGAAATAGTCCAGGATCCCAAGGTCTGCCACTTATAGCTAGTGTCCTCAGGTTGCTGACCTTTAAGGGTAACTGAACCTCAAAAAAGCATCAACACCCACTAAAAGTCAGAACAATGCATAATTTTGGGGAGAAGGGAAAGGAAATACGTGTGATGCTTCCTCAGAACTCTTCCCTTAGCTAAATGCTAGCACAGGAAGAAAATTTTGAAGGCATTGGAAATTTTTCCACGTTGTCTGCTCAGACACCCTTGTGATAATAGGCTATCTCTCTTCTTCAGGTGACTGGTAGAAAAGCTGTGTTTAGCTTTATTCACAGTCAGTGGCTGAAATAGGCAGCTGGGCTTTCCTTGAGGCATTTCCCATCTGAGGAAGGAGGTGAAGCAGGTTCACCATCTGTGCTTCAGGAACACCTTCATCCCCATGCTGACTATTTACACTCTTTCTACCGTGTCCCTGCCTCAATTACAAACTTCTTCAGCATAACCTTTTTGTCCTGAAACCAGTAGGTCCCGAATAATTTGGATTGATAGAATTGTGCCAGTCTTCAACACACCACAGAAACCGAAATGTATAACTTTAAATTGCCAGTGCTGCGCATTTATTGTTTAACAAGCTTCATATTAACTAGAGGTCCTGTAAGGAGCTTGGATCACAACAGGGTAGTGCTGTAAGAGGAATGAGGATGTCAGAGTTTTGACTCTTCCCTTACACGTGTACATACTGACACTCATGCATATACATACACAATTGCTTGCTCTTACTTCTCATGAAAGAAAGAGGCATGGATTTTCTTCAACTTTGAAGCAAAAATGGTTTAACACTCTATTTTTACACAAGATTTTCCCCTTTCATCATGACACTTAGTGGTAAATCTTTGCTTTAAATGTGGCTGTGGGCACTTTTATTGCCTTGATACTGAATTTCTTCCTCTTAACGAAACAGAATAAAAGACTTTGTTTTGGTTTGTTTTGCATTTTTTAAGAAACTTTAATTATTTTTTAAAGGAAAAAATTAAAGACTTAGTGTGTCTGAGACCTCTGTTTTCAGAAAATTGTGGGCTTGTATTTTTGGCTGTGTGGGCTTCCTTTCTTAAAAATACAATTTTATACCTTTGTATTAGGGTTTTTAAATGAATTAATGCTGATAAGTAAATCCATATTTCACAGAATAATTAGATTCAATTATGACTGGAACAATAAGTTCAAATGAATGGAACAATATTGCTAAATAACTTATGCTGAAAAAATTAAAATTTGTCTTTAATTCGTGTCTGAATGTTCACAGTGGTAATGGGTACAGGAACGACTAGAAAGGTAAAAGAAAGACCTCTTTTTATCCTATGTACTTCATCCAATAAAGGTGAATACTAAAGGTCATTATTTTTAATTATCATTAAAAAAGTTGAAATTGTGAAATGTACAAAGAAACAGTCAGTCTTATAGAATACTGGTCTTGGAGTAGGGAGGGCTTCGTTCTATTCCTGTGTTGCTAACTTCTTTGATGTTATTTCTTTATGCCTCTGGGCTTCCTTGTTTTCTCTGTTTATTTAGAGCGTACGAGGTTCACAGCAGAGACCTGTTCAGTTTTACTGTGTGCAGTTACCCATGCCTTACAAAAATGCAAATAAATAATTCACTTACTGCTTCGAGTCACACTTTCATGGTAAGTTTTTTTCTTTTTTTGGACAATGAGATAGTCATCTTTGCCCATGCTTTTAGAGATCCTTGTGCGATATGATTCTGGTTCCTGACAAAGGATTTCAGTTGAGATAATAATAATAGTAATAATTCTTTTTTTCTCTTTGTTTGTATGGTTTCAGTACATAACTAAACTCACAGAAAAGTAAGTGGTCAGCCTGAGATCACTTTCATCCTGAAATGCTAGGAAAATGTTTATGTTAAACACTTTCATTGTAATTGTGCATGCTCCTGCATGTTGTGTATAGAGCATAATATAACAATAGAAGAATGGGGCTTAGGCTACAGGACTACAGAAATCATTTTTAGAAATAATAATATATTGAAACCTGTGTTTTCCTCAATTTTAGAAGGGAAAGAAAAATATTTTAAGGAGAAAGCTGCAAATGACTGAAAACCAGCCTGGTAGAGTGGGAAGAGAAGACTTGAAGGCTGTAGGACATAGACTGTGTTCTGACCCAAAAGTATTACTGAGGATAAAACAAAAGGCAGACAGAAATCAGGCCCAGATAGTCAAAGGAAAGTTATCAGAGGGGAGATGGCAGGGGGATACAGACACTGAGGTAAGATCTTTATGCAGTTCCAGAGCAGCATTTTCAGATCCTGTGTCTTTAGTCTTAGTGAAAAGAATTGAAGGAAGAGAAAGAAGGACCACATAAACAAATGCAACTGCACTAGACTGTTATCAAATAAAACTGCTTTTTTCATTCAATCCACATTTTTCCTGACCTTTTACACAAGAAAATGGATTTTCAGATTTTACCCAAATAAAACCTCCCCGAGTTGTTTTTGCCTAAAGATTGAGATCAGGCAAAGAGCAGGGGGGAAGGCTGGGGGTGGAAAGGAAGGTGTCCTGAGAACCTATGAAATACGTGCAGCAATCCTTGCAGTGCAAACATCAGCTGCAATGCCAGGTAAGGTCACCTTGGAAAAGAAATATAGCACAGATTAGCCATGACAGAGGCTGGGGAGACTCTTTGATGAAGAGCTGGTAACAACTTCCTGGGGTTTCAAATATTCTGGGCATCACACGTAAGAGAGATCAGCATTTAGTCTTTAAGATCCCCCTCTTCCCCTCCTACAAATCCACGGTATTTTCTGGACCTTGTAGATCTGTAGTTACTCCTAGTCTATGCTGCCCTCTCCTGCTCAGACTCACAGCCGCAGAGGTTACTTTTGCGTTTGCAGTCAGATGTTGTTTACACAGTACTGTGTTTGCTTCGTAGAGTTTCATAGAGGGAGCACTAAGAGATGTATGAGGCATTTAGGAAAATGGTTAAGACAAAGCTGGCATGCAGCTCAACAGCTTGTCAGAGTAGTTGTTGGACCAGTAACGTGATTCTTCCATTATAGCAGTTTATTTATAGATGTGAAAAAATGAAGGTTTTTTATACTAAAAGGAGAAAAATTCTCAAAAATATTGTGTTAATATTCATAAGATAAAAGTGTTGTATTTTATTTGTTCTGGTGTTTATGCTTTGAAAGAGATGGAAAACACTAAGGCATAAAGCAGATCAAGCTGTTGGCACAGAACAACTCTATCATACTTCTGCTAGCATTTTGTCCATTTTATAATTTTTAACCCAGACTTCAATGGAACTTTCTGTAGAACATTTCTGTGTATCTTGTAGTTTATCTGGTTATTTCCCTTGTTGCTACGTTTTCACTTTGTTGTTTAAATATTTAGGGGTTTCTATTGTCTTTTACTGCCTTAGCCAAGCTTAGACATACTTAACTCTGTTACTTTTAAAATAAGTCATTCCTTGCATGTTCTTAACTGGTTTTCATTCTTCTTGTAGAGTACACAGCATGTATCAGTGATGAGGTACCCAGATCTGAACACTGTACTTTGCAGTGACAAGAACAACAGGAAGCTGTCTCTCTCTGTGAAACCAAATTCTATGCACCCTCTTACACCATTTATTGCCTAAAATTTCTTATAATTTTTAATTTAATTGAAGTAATGAGTATTCACCCTTCCAATCATTATTTAAAATTACCATAGTGCTGAATATCTTCATAGCATTGAGTACCTTCTCACAAAAAGCTATTCAACAACCGAGTCATAGTTATCTGGCATTGCTTTCTAGATATCAGTCACCTTCCTTTAAACCAGGCAGCTCTCCTCTAGAATAAAATAAACTAATTTTTCATTTTATGCCCCAGGAGGCAAATCTCCAAGTAGAATCAGCATAGAATCATAGAATATCCTAAGTTGAAAGGGACCCAAGAATCACCAATTTCGGCTCCTGGGCCTGCGCAGGACAACCCCAAATACTTCCTGAGCTCTGTCAGGCTGGTGCTGTGACCACTTCCTTGGAGAACCCGTTCCAGTGCCCAGCCACCCTCTGGGTGAAGAACCTTTTCTTAATATCCAACCTAAACCTCCCCTGACACAGCTTCAGGCCATTCCCTCGGGTCCTATCACTGCTCACTAGAGAGAAGAGATAGGCACCCATCCCTCCTTTTCCCACGTAATGAAGCTGTAGACCATGGTCAGGTCTCCCTTCAGTCTCCTCCAGGCTGAACAGACCTAGTGACCTCAGCTGCTCCTCACACAGCTTCCCCTTGAGACCCTTCACCATCTTTGTAGCCCTCCTCTGGACACTCTCTCAATATCTTACATTGTGGTGCCCAAAACTGCACACAAGACTAAGGTGAGGCTGCACCAGTGCAGAGCAGAGCGAGACAATCACATCCCTCAACTGGCTGTACTAAGTGCTGTACAAAGATCCTAGCATATCACTTTTCTTGAATTCTCTTCAACAATTCATTCTGACATGCTAGGAAAACAAGCAATTCAGTGAATTTTGTAAAAAATATATTCCATTATTTTATCTAATTCCAACTACACACCCACCTGTTCACTTTATTGCTTCTGTGTCATGATCTTCCAATGATGTATGATTCAGATAAAAGTAATTGAAATAAATTAACTCAGGAAGAATCAGAGTGTATTTATATGCTTCTGCTACTGCGTTAGTTTTTCTTTTTTTCTCCTTAATTTTGAAAGAGTAACTTCTCACTTGACACAGTTTACTTGTGCTCCCTCAAAGATCTTTGGTGGGATTCTTTCAGATCTTTTGTTGTTGAAGAGCAGAAACCTCTAATGCAGACTAAACCTTATTGCTTTATCCCAGCTGTGCATTGTCCCTCAGAGCTTGGCCCCACAAGGCCCTGAGCCTTCCAGAGACTATCTGGAGAGGGACTTAATTTTGCCTCAGGTGGGACGGCTCACCTAAGCTGAAGTTGAGTATTTTCTTAAGCTCTTTTCAGAGCCTGGATATCACAAAGGCAGCGAATGAAAAGTAAAGTATTTAATACTGCAGTTCCCTTGGGCTCGTAAGGTGTTTCAGTGTCTCCTCTGAAGTACTGCACCCTTTCCTCCCACTCATTTCAGGTCTCACTGCTCACTTCTTTGAATTCACTAAGATAGCCTGTGTGCACAAGATGAACAGTATTTAGCCCTCAGAGTATTCCAGGTCTTTGTCATTGGATAGCAGGCCACTTCCGGTATCTTTAAGCTCAGTTTTGTTGCTGTTTTTTATAATATTCCTGAAGGAGGAGGCCAGCTTGTTTCATGTGTGATCACTTTGTGAGGGCTGAGTAGCAGACATGGATGGATGATGCAATGGGGTTGCTAGCAGGTGGCCGTTTGTTCAGACTCTGTTTGACTGTGTTCAGGGCCAAGCAAAGGAATCAGACTCTGGCGTATTGTGCGGTTTTTTTAAACCACCTCTCCAGTGCTGAAAATCCTAGCCAAAGTCCTTTAGCAGTGTTTATTTTTTGCATGTATTTAGTTAACAGAAAAGGAGCCTTTCAGTGCAGATAAAACTTCCCATTCTTTCAAAAACCAAAGCTTTTTGTTATATTTATTCATTTATCAATGCTGTGAAAGTTTCATAAGCTCCAACCATTGATTTCAGTAGCCAATGCTATTTTTCCTGTTTATTATAATTTATTGTCTCATTGTTGCCGGTAGTTTGCACTTAGCTGAGTTTCCCACACAATATACAGGAAACATCTCTATAGCATCAGGCTTCCTCAGATTGATTCCCACAGGGGCCAGGAGGGACAAGCCACTCCCGGGTGCTTTGTGATGTGACTGCAGAGAGTCATGTTAAATCCACCATTTGGAGACTTCCTTCCTTGCACCTACGGTAGCACACACAGTAGCCGAGTCGAGTCTGCCCCCATTACATGCGCTCCCACACAACCTTTGAGAAAATTTTACCTGCATGTGCACTTTTGCAATTGTATCCCTTTCTTTTCAAGCACTTAACACGTTTGTTACCGGGTTCCATTGAAAATGTGAGTCTCTCTATTTGTATTAGAACAAAGCTAATGAAATTATTCACTTTGGTAATTTTATTTCAATTTACCTTTCCTCACTGTTGATTAACTGACGATTTGAAAATGTTGACTGATGCATTAAGTTGTCTAGGTGGAGGTGCTGTGGGTAGTAAAGAGGGCTAGTACACATATGTTCCTTTGAAAACATTCCTTAAATAATACCCTCCAGAGTCTCCTGGGAAAGCTGGGAAATTAAATGAACATTGTCTGTGTCTCCCTCATGAGCAATACTTCCCCATTAACAAACAATGAGTTCAAGGGTTTAGAGCAGAGACAACTTTATTGGGAGTGGTGGAACAGCATAGGGAAAGTTGAACACAGAATTAACTTTACAAAGTCAGTGATTCATAAATCAATTCTATTAAACTATGTCATCACCCTTTCCTGCTGCCTTCCCTCTTCACTCCCTTCTCCTTCATCTCCCCCTCCACCCCACCTCCTCACCCTCCCGGATGTGCTGCACAATAGCCCCGAGCCTACTCTCCTCCCTTGGTCTTGGTTAGTCACTGCTTACCTCAGCTCACACTGCTCATGTTTTTTTATGTGGGGTTTTTTTTAAAGTCAAAGTTGTCTGAATCAGTTCCAGTTCTTGACCTTACAAGGTCACACTGTGTTTGCCATTTACAAAGAGTGCTGATTCCAGCTCAGATGCTGGAAAAGCTGTTGCTGGTAGCCCTGGCTGAAGCAACCTCAGCTCTGCTGAATGTGCTGCAGCTGTCCTGGTGCTTTTGTTGGGTTGCTCAGGTTTTGGCAAGGAGCACTGCAAACGTTGCACAAACTGGCATATAAGAAATTGTGTTTAAACACAGAAAAACACTTTTTTGCCATGAAGTTGTTCAATCACTTGAATAGATTGCCCAGAGAGACTGTGAAATCTCCACCTATGCAGATATTAAAGGTCTGATCGGAAATGGCCCTGAGCGCCTCTGAGCAGGTGGGTTGGGCTAGATGGCCTCTAGAGGTTGTTTCTGCCACGCTGTGATACTGTAAAAAGTGTTGAGTTTTCAGTTGTCAGCCAGGATACCTGCAATAGCAGTTCCAAAGCAACAAATACTATTTCATATGAATCAAATAAGTTTAAAAACACAGAAGTGGGTTCCTCTTAAAAGTGATTGCCAGAAGAATATATTTGGAAATACTTTGAGACCTTAAATGCTTATGTGGGTAGCAAAAACTTTGGCAAAGTTCAGGATCAAATGCTATAAATTAAGTGGTTAAATTGAAGTGTTCATGCCAGACTCATGACTGCTCAATACAAATTCTTTCTAAATGAAAGTTAACTGGTTTTTTTTATTTGTTAATAATTCCCTGTTGCCAAAAACCAACAGAGCACAGCTTTCCATTTTCCCTTTCCTGCCCCTGTAGAAGTCAGACTATTGTTTTGTCTAATATATAAATGGCACCCATGACAAGAATACCATAATACATACGTCTCCCTCAATAAAACCCCAGGTATTTAGTTTGCTCCTGGTAAGTCCGAAGAAGAAATTGTTTTCTAAGTTCTCACTTCAAAACACAACAAGGACTAGCTCCAGGCTGCCTCTGGTGCCAGAATTAATTTTAACTTATATAATTTTAACTATATACCAGAGATATAAATTTAATTGGTCAATGCCCTTTTTAATATTTGCTTGTTTATTGGCATATATTTGTAAGTGTGTTTTAAAACACAGCAAAGCCAGCTAATTCTCTATTTGTCTAGCAACTTTTAGGTGTGGTTGCATTTCTTTTCTGTCAGGAAATTTAGTGAAAATGTATATCATGAGAAGATTACCATCTTGAGAAATAGAAAGCGGGATGAGTTTTTCTTCCTCCTGGGACTTTCTGGACATTTACAAATATATTGACCAAAGTGCTTGGTGCTCCATCATTGCTTTTTGTCTTGGCATCCAGTTTGCTCTTTTTATTCACTGGCAATTACCTTCAGCTCAGAGGTGCAACTAAGCATCTCTAAGAAACGTGCTTCTTTTGCTGACTGTCTTCCTGTTTGTTATTCTCCTGTTTGTCACTTTGTTTCTTTTTTCATTATAATTTCTGTTTTAACTTATAATTTCTCTTGTTCTAAGGAGCGTATGCACATTCAAAGAGACTATTTTTCTCTGACTCTTCCTTGTCTTTTGTCTTGGTCCAAAATTTGCATATTCATATCATTGTCCTTTTCAGGCAGAACCTTCTATAATTGCCTGACTGTCTTTAACATTACGGGACCTGCAGCAAGGTTATTACCTATTACTAATCATAAGGGCAATGACTAGAAAGCCATCCCGATAAAGCTTCTATGTGTCCTGAAAATGTATAGAAAAGTTAGAATATCTGGAATCCAATGGACTTTTTTCTTCTTTCCTGTAAGTTTTGTTAAGTTCGCAAAACACTTTTCTATGTTTTACAGCACTAGGTGACTGGATGAAATTGCTCAGATGCCTGAGGCAACACACTGAGCTGTCTGGAATGATAATGATTATTCAAATGATAATTACCCAAATGACCCAGATTTCTTCCTTGCTGTATCTTGACAAATCGCTAGGCAGTGACATCTCTGCTATCTGTGGTTCTGTGGCCAGTCATGTTTAGATACCCATGTAAGTAAGCTGTATATGGCAACAATGACAATAAGGCATATCAGGAGTTTGTTGTCTAAGCAAAAGTGTCTTTATTGAAGTTTTCAACATTGTTAGCTACTGCATGTTGGTTTTTTCTTTCTATTGCCCTTTATCGTCTTTATGTTACAAGTTCATCTTTGTATTATGCAACTTCAGAATATGTAGGCTATTTGTAACCAGTTGTTGCCAATTTGCCTGAATTAATTTTGTCTAAGTGTTTGTCCTGAACCCTGTACAGACCAGGATCACACTGATATTTTGTTTAGCTTACAGAGTTTTTAGCTGCAGGCTCACAGTTTAGGTGAGATAAAATATGATTTATAGTGGAAACACGCCCCAGTGGCATCCACTTGCCTCCCTGATCTCTCTGATTATGCTATGGAAAGATGTCCATCTAAGTTTGCATTTTATGGTGACTTCTGCTAAACAGATTAGACTTCAAAAATAGCAGTCCTGTACCAAAGGAAATTATGACCTGTAAAACTCCCCTTTTGTCTATTTCTAGACTTTAATACTGTTAGCTTTCCTTTATGCTCGGTTTTGAGAATTCTTGTCAAGTAATCCTTTGATCTTAGTTGGATTTTTAATTTCTTTCTTTATCTGTTTGTTCATTTGTTTGTTTTATAGGTGGCTTCTCATCATATCCTCTTCCTCTTTGCCACCTTACCATGAATTCATGTTCCACTCTTGCTGCTACAGCTATAGGTTTCAGAAGTGCAAATGCTGAGAACAGTGTTTCTGACCGTAGGAACAGTGGTGTACCTTGTGAAACAGTCACCTCTTGGTCTCTGTTTTGTGTATTGATAATTAATATTGTCTCCCCCTCTTACACTCATCTTTAACCCTTTAATGAAAAAGAAATAATCTAAAAGGATGGAACAAAAAACCTGAAAAGCAGCAGTTGCTTTAGAAGCAGAAGTACAGCAAGATATGGCTTAAAAGTAAATACACAGGAAAACCTTAAGGATAAGCAGATTTGTGAAATATGAGGGAGGTGCCATGACGCTTCTGGCTTGCTAATAGTTGGCCTTGGAGTGTCTCTTCCATACGACCATGGGTCAGACAGAGAAAATCCATACCAGTTCTCTCGCCTGTTATTCTCTGCAGTATCTTTTTCTCTCCAGACCAATATAATAAAGGAAAAAGGCCCTCTTCTCTCTGCAACAAACCAGATGCTATTAAAATGCACTATTAAACACTAAAAGAAAGAGCCCAAAAGTAAACAGTCGAGACCTAACATTTCTCTTAATACCCGGTAGAAGAAGAGCTTAGGTGGACGTTTTCAAAAGTCCAAAGTTTTCCAGAGGAGTACATTTGTAACCTCCTAGAGTCCCAGTGGTAGAGTACCACTTGCAGAATACATTCCTGCACTTGTGGAATTTTGATGAAGCACCATAAGATATTGTCAGCACATTTTTATCCTGACTGTTGCACTTGCAGTGAAGTGCTATGGACATGAGCAGCACGTGCATCATCAGTTACTCAGGTTTGCAGCTTATACTGATTTTGATTCCCCACCTTTCTGGCTCTAAAACCTCCTAACCAGTTAAATAACATAAAGAAAATGAGAAAGTCTGAATGGGCCATACACTTTGAAAATCTTTATTAGTTTAACCATAATACTATGGCTGATATATCTGCACTCTTTTTATCTGAAACTGGCCTGTATCCAACTGGTTAGGAGAAGAAGCAGAAAGAACTACTATTTGTCTGTAAAAAAACCATTGACTGCTCGGAGACACTTCCCTGATTTAGACTCTTATGTTGCTCATCATTCTCTGTGCCAGCTGTCTCAAAAAATAATACATTAAAGGATTTAACTGCTACGAAGATAAGATCATGAATGAATACATTAAAAACTACACGTAAGGCAGGGCATTTTTAATAGGATTTAAATAAGAAAGAAATTTGGGACAAGAGGAGTTGGCATCAAGTAGTGCCAGAGGAGGTTTAGATTGGATGTTAGGAAAAAATTCTTCACTGAAGAGACTGTCAAATACTGGAACAGGTTGCCCAAGGAAGTGGTAAAGTTACCATCTCTGAGGATATTTAAAAGACATGTAGATGTGGTGCTCAGGGATGTGGTTTAGTGGTGGACTTGGCAGTGCTGGGTAAATGGCTGGACTCCTGATCTTAACAGTTAGACATAAATGATTCTGTGACTCAATGATTCTATGAAATCTAAGTTGAAGAAGCAGAACTCAGAGACTTTGCATCAAGTGGCTGTGATAATGCGTTTCTGCAGAGCACTGAGCACCTGCAAGTGGTCTGACAGCAGCAGAAGTTGACACTGGTGGTCAATTCAGATTGAATCCCAAAATTTCATGTCATTGTATAGAATGTAGCACATTAAACTGGAAGGCAGAATCCCTGAAACACAAATCAAAATGAGATGAGGTAAGTTGAACTAAATTTTAAAAATATTTCATGCATTGAATTCATTTGGGAAATATATCATAAGACAGCATAATTCCTCTCCCTCCCCACCAATAAAGCCTTCTTGAGCCTTAGAATCCTGGGAAAGATTCAAAAGAAAGACCTACTTATCCCCAAAAGATAACTTTCTAGAATAGAAGGTCTTTCAGAAGTACCTTTTAGAAGAAGGAGAAATGGTTGTAATCTCTAAATCTTACTTACTTAAGTCCCATGTGCATCACATAGATGACAATATTTGTTTCAAAATCATTGTCATGTAACCCATGATTCTGAACATCCATGTGGGTTCTCTGTTTGTCTTCTGTAGAAATCTGTGCTTTACATGAGTTAGTCTATCTCTTATTGCAGAGAGAACTCTACATTTTCAATATTCAACTGAGAGTAATTTTTTTTTCGCTTTTTCTTTTTTTAAACCTGAAGATTGCAAAAAACTTTGTCCTATATACAAAATATTGCTTTCCTCTTTTAGTGCAGTTAAGTGGTAGATAAACTGTGCAGGAATTTCTGAAGAGCAGGAAGTCTCCAAAGAGCATATAAAATCAGTAATGACCTCAAGGAAATTAACCTGCATATACTAAGCAAAAATGTCATTCTATACTGGTATATCTGTCTTAAAACAGATGCTGCACAGATGCCGGCATTGGTTCCAGTGGAACAGGAATCCTCTAAGGTTTATATTAGGAACTAGCTGTTAGGCTTATAGTTAATTGGGAAAAATGAAAACCTTTTTCCATCCCTGGTTGTTTGATGTAGGCCAAATTAAGAAAAAGAAACATTCTTATTTCTGTGAATGAATGATTGTAGTTCCTTAAGTCAAGGTATCAAAGAGATTCAAGCAGAGTTAGCATTGGGCATACCATGCTACAACTAGATTAGACAAAACTCTTTGTCATCAAATGGCTGAGTCTGTCTTCAGACACAGCCAGGGCAGGTAAGCATGGGATTTGTGAAAGTGGATATGTGGTAGGAGAATGGGAATAATAAAGACCTTGGGGTTGAAAGACCAGCCTTCAGCCTTGAGGATGTTTTGAAGTCTCATGAGGAGGTGCTCAGCAGATTCCCTTTATGGTTAAGACCAATAAAGTATTCTGTCTCTAAATATCACTGGTGACTCTACTGTCTACAAGGCAGTGAAGGCTTTATTTTCCCACCAAAAATATGGGAGAAGTGCTGAAAACTGAGTGCTGTAGATGAAACATCCCAGTTACCTGTTGAAAATTCCTCTCCACAAGGAACAGATGGTTGTATGAGAGAATTTGTATTTATGCCAACAGAATCATTCCAAACACCCACATCGTGAAGGTCACTAAGTGCAGAATTAGCACAGACACCAGCTTCAGGATGATGGTTGCCAAGTCCTAGGTGCACCTGGCTGAAACTGAAACATAATCATCCTGGGGTGAGTCACGTTGGGTAACCGTATCCCATGTAAACCAACCAAATGCATATCAAGCTGAAATAAAACATTATTAGTTCATTAAATTACTCTTAAAAAGCAATTTAAAGTCATTGGATCAGTAGCACAAAAAAGAGGATAAAGAGCCAAAGACTGGATTCCTGGAACAAACCTGCATGCAAAACTACAATTTCTAAGTCTTAGGCTTCCTGCCAACCAGCAGAATATCTTACATGAGAAGCTACAAGAAGCCACTCACTTCTAGCAAGAAGCACTAAACACTAGAGAACTCTTGCTAGAAAGCACTAGCAAGGAAATACTTCTCTGAAAATAGCAGTATAACTGAAAGTAGATTTACAAGGAATTTAAGATTCTGTGAAAGGAGGAATTAGTGCTTATTATTAATAACTATTTTTTAATTTAAATGCTTAAAACAGAAGGTGATTGTGTCCTCCTAACAGTCATAATCTTCTCCAAATGCCACCTGCTTCATCCTGTCCAAGAAACCACCAATGTTTTATGTTTTGAGACAAAATATTGCCATACCTTGGAGTAGACACTTGGAGCAGAATTCCTCCATTTTCTTTTTTGGTGTTTTGGTGTTTTTTTACATTTCTTGGTCATTATGCCTGGTTCCAGTTCAAAATTATCAGAAGTCAATTATAGCCTTTTAGCAGGAACTTGAATTGTCAAAAGAATGAACTTTTGATAAACTTCTTGGCCCACCAACTCTGAGTAGGAGGCTATCTTTTCCAAAGAACCATGCAGGTAATTACCAGATGTTTTTGTACACTTACCTTTTCATCTTTTTTTCTGACCATGCTATTTTTTTGGTCATTCTTCATTTTCATGTTGTCCCCATTCTGCAGATTTGCCTGCAGTAGTATTGATTTTTTTTTCTTTCTCTTCACGAGCAATGTTTGCTTGGCCTCACTTAATCAAATCTGTTTCTTATTTTCTGACACTAGACCTTTAAAGTGGTACTGAGTAGTCTGTTTCCTACCCATTTTGTTCTAATTCCAGAATTGTTCCTTTGTCCCTTCCAGATGAAGCTTTTACCCTACTCAGCTGCTTTCTTCTATTCATGCTCCTCCTGCCTAGCTCTGAAACCAACCTCTTCCAGCCCAGCCAGTTTTTCCACGGGGGTCACTTTGTCTCAGATTTGGATTCAGTGTTATTTTTACAAATTTCTCTGGCAACTTTCATTGTTGCCGTTATCTGCAAAGGAGAACAACTGTGAAGAACATTTATCTCCTAAAAAGGTTTTGCTCTGGGCCTAATCTGCATGTCCATTCCAGTGAAGAAAGAAATATTTATATCTATGTTAAAAATAAGGTTGGCAGCTAAATATTCTAGAGTTCTCTCCCCTCTTCACCTTCCCAATAAAAACTGTTATAAACCTTCTTTATTTTTTAAATATCACAACAGTCAGTCACTTCCTAACATCTCCCAGATCAGCTTTGTTCTGTGCAAATCATCATGAGATAGTCCTTACAGAGAAAGAAATAATATATATTATTCTCATATTCTAGTAATCTTCTTCACTTAAATAATTAAATTTGGTTAATTACATGATTTAATAATTAAATAATTATATAGAGAGAATCATATTCAGGGATTCCTGAAAGTCCTGGTCTCCACAAAGGTACTATCTAGTTAACAGTCTCTATTTCCTAGCATCCTATTGCCTGGACCATTTTGTGTAACTATACCTCCATGCTGCTATTCTTATAACTTTAGTTTCACTTTCTCCTCTCTTAAATTAAGTCCTGGTCCTGAAAGGTACTCAGTACTTGTGGTGCAGGCTTCTCTATTTCCATTTGAAATCCATGGGAAAGAATGATGCCCACCCTTTTGTGTTACTGATTCTTCCTGAAAGAGAGCAGTCAAAGGTTTGCAATATTGGTCTTTCAGATGATTGAATGTCAACCTCATCAAATTGAAATTCAGACTTTCTTGACCTCTGGCTAATGTTGTTGACTTCATTTAACATTCCATCTTAAAAAAAAAAACAAAAAAAGAGAGAGAGAGAGAAGAATAATTCAATGCTGCCTCCTTAGAACTTCCTGTCAGCCAACCCAGAGTGAACTGGGGAATGTGAATATATTTCACTTTGTTTAAGCTATCTCAGACAATCTCCTTTGGTGATCTTTTTCTAGGAGGATCTAATCTTTTTTCAGTCTGCTGTGTTGCAAGTATTAGAGTTCATTCCTGTTTCTGACACAGACTTGAAGTGAGGAAATCCAGGAAGATATATTCCATTATTGATCCTAGTACCACATATCTTTTCACACTAGTAAAAGGTTGCCATGAGCTAGACAAAAGGTTAAAGTTTCCATCTTAAATTTGAAATGAAATGAATATAGCAATAATCAGGGGCAGTTTCAGGTACATAGGAAACACAGAGAAGAAAGTAATACCCACTGTTCCCACGACTAGAAGGATGTGTCACTGAGGATAGGATGCACTGCACTAATTTCGCCTCTCTGGAAGTGAAATTAGTAGGTTCCCTTCTGGTCAATGAATAGGAAATGTGCATCTCTGGAGGGCGATGTTTCTTTTAAACACTTGCTCTGGACTACGGAGAGAACCTAAAAAACAAACAGACTGGACATGTAGGGAATCATTTAGGTGCCTGAATGTAGATACATGTGGTGCCAGTTTTGATACTCAGACGTGTCATTTGGCTTTCAGAGATGCTTCATCAGTTCTGTCATGTTCTAGACCTTTAAAAGGAGCAGAAATGTTATAGTGTAAGAAATTCTACCGAAATAAGAAATCTAAAATTTCTGAGATTGTCCCTATAAGGACAAGGATACAAAACTGCTGGAGTGGATGAGGATGGATGAACAAAATAAACTGTAATAAGACAGAAAAGGAGAAATTTCTAGAGAAGTTATAATTTGAGAAGACTGTTTGTAGTACTGTATGTAGTGCAGATACTGGTCAGAAAGACAATATGGCAGTTTATTTTGACAGACTAGTATGAACTAGTCTGGGTTCAAAATTCAATATCCAAGTGAGACAACAAATTGGGAAAATTATGAATAAAGCAACAGGAAAACTGGAAGAAAACTAAGACAAAAAGAAACCTTTCAATTGTAATTAAACAAAAGTAAAGATAAATCCTAGTGATAATTTATAGCTTCACAGCACATCAGCAGACAGGAAAGATTTGGGATGGAGGAAGAAGGTGGTCATTAAATATTATTATGTGCTTTAGGACTATGACCCAATTGAAGGAAATAACCTGCAATTGATAGCAAAACGGCATGATCTGAAAGAAGGAAGATTTTATGACCTTGTACTGGAATATTCAGCAGAGATTGAGTCAAAACTGATCTGACAATATGAAGAAAACACAAGCAAAATGATGGGACATTGAGGGATCTTTCAAAAGACTGTGAGACTGAAGACAGGACAGAATTTAGCATATAAGGAGTTTGGTTTTATTTTACTGATCAACTGAAAAGTTGGACAATGAAATGCATCTACAGCAGTGGAAGGACAAGGGAAATAGCAGATGGCAAAGGTAAGTTTGAAGGCGGATACCTAGAGAAGAGATTTCTGTCAGGAAAGTAAAGACTGTTCAAGACCTTGTGTTAAACAGATAAGAACTGAAGATTAGAGAAGAATCGCTTTAAAAATTAAAATAGCTGCTCTGAAACTGTGACAAACTGATTGCAAAATACTGATGCCAAACTATGAAGGTTTCTTTTTTCTTTTTTTTTTTGGCAGGAGAGTATGGTTGTTTGGCTGACTTCAAAGACAGCTGTACTGGCAACAGCTAAATTGTTTCTGGGTCAGTCACATGGGTGTATGTAGCTTGTTTCAGCATGAGTGTTCTCCCAGTTCCCTGTTTCTCTCTCACAGGTTTTCCCCAGTGTCTACTGTTTGATACAGATGGATAGTAATAATAGCATATTTAATGAAAACATTATGTAAATATTTTATGAAACCTCTGTAAATAATTTTTGCGGCTGAAATGAAGCAGTTGTAATGGATATACCGTGCAAAATTCTTTCCGATTTTTTTAAGAAATCATATGATCTGTGAATTCCATTTAGCTGTAATGACGTTTAGTGAAGGAACCACGTTGAAAATAATTTTTTAATGTTATGGGACTTTCTTACTGTGCTACATCAACACAAAACTGTACATCCAAAATTGTTCTGCTTAAGAGCATCATGGAGTCTGGAAATATAGACAGCCTTTCAGAAACATAGAGGATGGTGAAGGGAGGACTTAATGATCAGTTTGTTGCCCTCTGAAATGAATAATGTCTGTTATAACATTAGCCTAGATGTATACAGAAGTCTATATAGCTTAATTGTCTGAATTATACACCGCCAGGAAAGAAAAAAAGCTCTAGGGAAATGATTGGGAAAACGCCTGATAATCCCTGCATGTATATCTGCCTGAGCAGGTAAGGAGCCAGGCAGAGCCACATCCTGCAAATTCTATGGAGCTCAAGGAATACTATGTCCTTAATTCAACCTTTATGCTTGAGGAGCAATGATCCTACCTCCCTACAATGGGTCAGAACCCTGATTTTGTGGTTACAGGGCATGTGGAGAAGATCAGCTGTGATTCCAGAAGGATTAGTAAGTGCACAGCTATTTTTTAAATGCTATTCTTATCAAATATATACTTATTTCCGAAAGGAATGAGGTTTGTGCATTTAGGGTGCCTGTCTTCCCAGCTTACTCTCCTTTTGCTCCTATTAGGTGGTTTTCACTGGATTTGACATAATGACAGACCAAAATTTGTATGGGTTTTGTTGGGTATATGTTGGATTTTTGCTGAGGTTTTTAGTAAAATTAATTTTTGCGAAGATTTTGGAGTGATTAAGAGAAAGAGTTGCAGATTTTGACAAGGAAAAAACAAAGACTTTTCTAACTGATGTAGTAAGAAGAAACATAAGCAGTAACACAATGTCAGGAACTGGTATAGCTACTGTTTCTGATATGATGTCTTCTAAATTTGACACTATGGAGATTCGGTCTTATCAACATTATTTTTTCCCCACTGAATGGGAGGATTTTTGCCCAAAACATAAACAAAAGTTCAGTTATTGTAAAAAACTCTACCACAAAGATCCATGTTTTCCTCATTTTGTAGTACAACATTGTACTGGGCTATGCTTTCTAAATTGACAATCCATGTGTTAATGATCACTATTTATATTCGTTTGTATAATGACTGTAAAAACCCCATTCTAGTCATGATTTCAAACCCTGTCTTCTGCTCCCAGACTTTTTCTCTTTATCAGGCATGATTATAGGGTAGGGTAAAATTTGTTAAAAGAGCTGAAAACTGAATGGAGTTTGGATAAAGATATTTAGCTGCAAACATTAGTGACAAACATTAATGTGCATATCCATGAAAATCAAATCACCATGGAATTAAATTTGTACTTGTTGGCTTTTCAAACAAAAAGAACGAACTTTGCTTTCACTTTCAGAGAGGAAAGAAATAAGAGTTTTGTTGTTTGATTGTTGTTTTTTTTCTAAATAAAAAACTTAAAGTCTGATCCAACTGAATTTAAAAGCCATTAGAAGCTGTCTAGTCCTCTATTAGGTTTTGTGCTCACATTAATTATTTGTGGTATATCAGCACTGAAAAACATATTTTATGAACTCCAATGCATGGATTTACACGTGACTTGTGGTATTAAATCATGCTGTCTGTATAATTGATAAAACAATTTTGTATTTGCTTTTGCTGATCATGTTTCCTTACAAGAACTGCTGTCCTAACAGGTAGGCAATGTTTCGTAAGGGTGATTTTAATTTTAAAATCATTATTTTTGTGTTAGGAGCAGATTTTTCATAGTCTATGGGCCTAAGAAAGATTAGTGGGAAGAAGAAATATCTTTTATGAGATTAATAAATACATCAGAAATGCTCAGTATCCTCCCCCCGCAAAAATAACCCCAGAACAAAACCTCCCATTCTGCAGGTCTTGATACCTAAATTCTTATTGTATTCATGCTATTTTTCATGCATGGCAAAGTGGGTCATTTTAAACACAAAATCCAAAGTTTAAAATAATCATGAGTACTTCAGTATTCATTCAGTGAACAAGTATGTTTGGAACAACAGATATTTGGCATAGCTTGAACTGAAGGTGACCTGGCAGTGCCAATCTGCAGATAGTATTTAGTTATATAATTTAATGGTCTTCACATTTTTCTATCTAGGTGTCTGAGGCAGGTTTCCTCTTTCATACAAATCTTGTGGTAACCTTTGCCCCCCGATGGTTTAAATCACATTCTTAAGGGATTAAACTGTTATGACAAAAGAGGAATGTTTAGATATTCTGCTTTGCAGCTAAAAATTTGTCAGATTAGAAATTGTGTATTTTATAATCTCAAGATCAAAGAAGCTTTCTATCAAAGCTTTATGTCCGCTATAATATTTTCCCAACCTTTGTTGAACCTGAATTGTTGTGGATTATCTCACATTGGGTTCACTGAGTACGCCTAGCCAAATGTGGGGAAAAGCTTCCTGCCAAACATTTTAAACATTTCACATATGTAGGGCAGAGGCGGTAAGCCACAGGTATTAGTTTACTGCAGTGGCGAAGCTTGCTTTAACAGTCTTTTTAACTCTACTTTTATATGAAATGCTTTTTGAGATTAGTATGACAGATAAAACCCCACAGGGCAACCGTTTATCTTCCATTAGGAATACCATTCACTTTCTTTAACCTAGTGACCTAAGTGCTCCTGTAAAGAGTCTCTTTTATAGAGTTTTTACATCTCGATGGATTAAGTATCATATCTCCGCTGAAGAGAAAAAAAACACAATTCAATTTCTTTAGAAGAATGGTTTGTCAGAGGAGAATAGTTTTTGTCTTTATCCATCTTTAATTCCAGCAGTCATGTTCCCCAAATAGTCACAAAACAGTGATCATTCAAAGTTCAAATTGTCAGTTCATTTAAAATCCGCTCACCGAGCCCCTTTATTACATTTTCACAGTGTATTTTGCAAGGTAAATAGCAAACCAAGAGGATAGCAAATTCAAGTGTTCTGTGTGCTGTGTACTACCTTGATAGTCTTTAAGGTTATTCAGCATAATCTTAGTGAAAAATGCGTATTTATAATAGCATGTTTATGCTCTGTTCAAAAACATAACGTTATTTAGAAGTATATATGCCTATATATAAAACCCACACATAATCAAAGTAAATCTGAACAGCTTCCATAAATAAATAAACAAAGAAATTTTTTAGACATTTGCAAATATAATTGGAATTTGACATTCAGAGTGAGGTTCATTCCCCAGGTTCCAATCAGTACCATCTGGGAAAGGGAGATAGCTCCACTTTTTAATGAATATAATGAAAAGTAATATGCCCAAACTTACAAAAACATTAAGTGTCTCTCTTGCATTTGGTCTGCTTGGTTTATAAAAATTTAGCAATGCTTTTAACAAGCTGTTAGGTGACTCTGTTTGCTTTTAGAAATACCCATCTATGATGAGAGGTCTGGCCTGTGCTCAGATGCTATGCTGCACCACATTTTAGGCTGAGGCTTAGAAACAATTTATTTTTGGTAGCACTTGCTTGAAATAAACCTTTACCCCTACCTTTAAAGTCTAGATTATAAATTGTTGTCTCCTGATATTTTTCAGCGTTCTTCTTGTCTAACTACTGCACTGTTATAACTGGCTATTCTCTGTTCTCTGGCATGTGCTTATTTAATTTTCTTTTTTGAGGTCAGTAACCTGTTTTCTTGATTGATTTAGGTACTCTGCATGTATCTGCAGGAGTTAAAAGTCATTTTGGGTTCCCTGTTTCACCTGCACTATTTTAGGCCCTGATCTTTTCAATTGCAACATGAAATGGCCCAGTTACTTCACTGAAGCTCCGAAAAGGAGGAGTAACTCACAAACTACAACTCACATTACAGTTTCTGTCCGTGTTCAAATTCTTTCACTTTAGTCAGAGTCTATAAAAAGCACTGGATGTACCCATATTGCAAAGGTTTTATTTTTTAACTCTGTATTATTTAATAGCATCTATATTGATGTACTTGAAGCACCTTATAGGTAGGAGTACCTGTGGAAAAGAGTCTGTTGAAAGCATAGAACTTACTTGTAATTCTATTTGTTTTTCAAGACACGTACAGATATCATCAGAAAAAGTGCAATATGAATGTCTTCAGCTATTGAAGCTGAAGATTAACTTGTATTCATTTTTTAAAACAATATGAAAAATACTGTAAGACAAAGGATTAGAATCTTTTTTATTTCATATCAATATTAATTGAAAGATAGATTCACTATATATTCATTGCTATCGCATCAAATATTGAAGAATTGTTTATCTTCCTTTCCCCCTTTTCACCCAATACCACCTTCCTCTTCCTAGTCTACTGCTGTCTGTACTCTGACCTTTTTGTGCCCAGATGCCCTTTTTAACAGAAGAGATTATTTTTTTATTCTAAGACTGAAACTGTACTCTTTAGGTCTGAATTTCCATCTAAGTCTACTACTTATGGGCCACTTGTAGTAAATATCAATCCTCAATATCTAGTATTTATGTTTTATTCTCTTGTTCTTATGGAGTCAGGGTGAGACAGACATCCAGTCCTGTAACAGCATCATCCTAGTGTGTGTCTTCACTTACTGGGCCTATTAATTATGAGTTACAGTGTTGACATTAACCAATTAGTTTATTTCTAAGTGCCAGATTCTTGTGATTTGTGATATATGACAAATCTCTTGATCACAGTGTGGAAAAATATGCTAAAAGGCTCTACTAATTTACTAATTAGTAGAAAAACTAGCATTTGTCGAAGAAAGGCAGATTGTGTCAAAACAACGCCATTGCAGTAAATCCAGTCTTCCCACACTCATTTAACTACAGTAGCTCTGGATCCACAATTCCCTGTGTTTTGTTTTCTTCACATGTGATTTCCCCAAAATTAAAGGGGAATTTTTAGATTGAAGAAATTAGATGAATGAATGTCTTGTGGAGACACTAACATGTTATTGAAATTGTGATCTGGTAGATGGTTGTAATAAGTGAAACCTTGCTGACTGAAAAAAAAAAAACACTAGAGAAGAAAACACAACTTATGCCTGCTGGGATACTTCATCAAACTGTTTTAAAAGATTAAGAAATGAGATTGTACTTGCCCATGGTCAAGGGATTTCTAAACTAGAATATTAAACGTTTGTTAGAATTAGGTTTCAAACAATGTTGGGCGTTTCATGCTTGAGTGACGAAAAGACAATTATTTCCCAGTGTCTTTGCTGCCTCTGGGCATGATTAAATAATGGAATTGTGTTCTCAGAAAGATGTGGTTTATTACTTTTAACAGCTTTTCAAGCTGAAATCTTTATAAATAAAAAGAGCTATAATTTAAAAAAGATAAAAGCCATGTGCCATTTCATCCCCTTGAAACATGGAAGAGAATGAATTGTGTGCAGTAGTATCTGTAACCTTTAGCATGTAGCTTTCTTGAGGTAGGTATTCTTGAGGGAAAGAAAATGTGATGCTCCCAGAGCCAGGGGCTCTGCTCATACTTGCTTTGTTGTTTTATGCTTCTCACAGCAATGGATTATGCAAAAAAAAATGAGTGAGTTTATTTGGACTTGATGAATTTTGATGGCAATTCCACAGGTGGAGAATAAATTAGAAACATCCCTACGTCCCCCACCATGCCCACCCCACGTTAAGATACTTTATGTAGCTTTGCTGGTCCTGAATGTCTCCAAACCAGACTGTAGCGTTTGCAGTCAACTGCTGCTCAGCAGGGCCAGTCCCAGAGCACCAGCAGTATCCTGTGTCTGGAACTGCTCACGGTCAGGTTGTTCTCAGGTGTCTGTTCTCCCCCAGCAGTGAGTTGGGTTACTGGGCTCTTGTAATTCAGCCTATGGAAGTATTTGTGACCCTTCCTCTGCCCGCCAGTGCTGTCAGGCTGACTGGTCTCACACACAAAATCTGCTGTGTTGCATGTGCACTCCACCACAGCTGAGACCATCCACCAGAAATCAGCAGCTTTCAATCTATTCTATCTCATGGAATTTCCATTTAACATTTCCAGTGAAGGTGGACTCTCATATGAAAAACTTGTGTAGATAGGACCTCATTTTATTTTTGTTTTAAATGAATTTTATTTCTGTCCTTCAGAAAGAGATGCTCTGCAGTCCATTGCTTGAAATTATTTTGGTTATGGTTACCTGGTATTTTCAATGTGCAAAGAAGGTAGAAGTCTACCAAAAGGGAATATTCTGCCCTTCTCCATGGCTGGTCACTAATGCCTGTCTGTATCTCCTCTCTATTTGCAGACCTAGCCTGTGAGCCACCATAGAATGAAACCTGTTAGGAGAGTCTTCTATGAGAATAAGTTTCTGCTACCCTCCCACCTCCTCAGGAATAGTTTAGCTGGATCAGTTCCTTCTCTGAGCTGCTGTGTGTCTTCAGAAACTCTGGAGCTGGCAAAGATGGAGGGAAAAAAGAAGCTGAAAAACAAAAGCAGCTGAAAAACAGCAATGTTCTTGGTGCTGGGATGGATTTGTGTATAATATAAGCAAAATTAAAATGACCAATCTGTTCTGTTGCTTTGCTGCACTAAGTCAGGACAACCATGAGCTACTATGGCTCCATTTGCATGATATCTTAAAGATTCTGTATGGTTGTTACGTTCCTAGGATTTTGAATCTCTTTCAACAGGCCACAAAACCTTCATAGGCTACCAGTTTTCCTTTATAGTAAGCGAGGTTAAGCTTTGTAACAGCAGCTCAAAAAGCAGTACTTGTGTGTCCACTCTCTGACACATCATTATTCTGTGATATGTATCAAAGCTCTCCTCTTTTTATCAGATTGCAGAATTGTCCCATTTGTACAACTGCTCAAAGTAAATAAATGATCTAGACAATGCTAAGTGCACATGCAATTGAAGCTATTCATTGTTAGGTCTCATATCAAGGAGAAAACATGTCAAAAGAT
This sequence comes from Ifrita kowaldi, assembly GCA_013398055.1. Lineage (NCBI taxonomy): Eukaryota > Metazoa > Chordata > Aves > Passeriformes > Cinclosomatidae > Ifrita > Ifrita kowaldi. The sequence goes on along the minus strand of VZRS01014134.1, from coordinate 730,646 downwards.
TTGTCCAACCAGACCAAGGTGCCAAAATCCCTAGATCTAGCCTTGGCATATGGTATCAAGCAGATGTACTGGATATGAAAAATCACAGCTGCCAGCTAGCTGATAGCTACCTAAGAATCAGTCAGTGCTAATTTGGTATTTCTGTGCTAGATAAGATCTATGTGGTGTGTCTGTGGGTAACTAAATCTCTGTTTACATTGGGTTGATAAGAATGGATACCATACAGAGTGTCTTAGGAAAGATGTATCCATTTATGACTGCAAGCCACATGACAGCTAATTATTTAAAATGAACTCTGCTGTTCCTGCATCAGAAAACTACATCTACAAAAGCAGTACTGAAGTGGCATCTTCTTCATGATGTCTTCTGAGACTTCGAAACAAACAATTGTATTTGGATCTTGAATCTTATTTTGATAAGGCCCTAGACTCTACTGTGGAGTGGAAATGATCTTTAAAGTGAGTTAAGTTGGTCAGAGTAGCAGACCATTTTATTAAAATAGGAAATAGGGTCTATTGTGACTAGGTACAGCAGGAACATCCCTTATGATATTTTCCTTAGCTATATTTTTCCTTCGTCTCTTCACTTTTCTCTTTCAATGAAATTGTTCTGGTGTCAGCAGTGGTGGAATTTAGTCACATTTATTGTATTACAAAAAGCATCGATTTTACACTTTAAGTGATGCCGGTAAACATTTTTTTCCCCTCTTCTTTTTAGTACCTGTGGCTGGAATTAGCCCTGTCTTATGAGCAGAAGGGGCAGAGAGAGAGAAAAGAGAGCTATCCACCTCCAAATATAACTACTTTGAGTGCAATAGGCCTGATAATTTCCTCAGTGCCTCCTATCTATTAATTTGCAACATTTCCGTTCCTCCCTTTCCTATATCTTACACTTGCAAACAAAGCAACATTTCCCAGATGTCTTAAAAAAAAGATGAAGATAGTCTATCAGATTCAGTCTTCCTTTTTAAACTAGTGTTCTCTCTAATGTCTACATTAATTAAATAAATGCATTTTTAATTGAAACACATGAAGCTTTCAAGTCAAACTGAGTTCATGTCCTCAGGCACCCTATTAATGGAATTTTGGAGTGACAGTGCACGCCAACCAGCTGGGTCAGGACCATGTTAATGCATCATCAAAGTTCTTTTCTCTGATGGCACAAGCCATTGCAGATTCATTCTAAAAGGGGAAGCCTACGTCTTCACAATTCTTGCAGAAATAACATCTCATGAGATCTCAAGAGATTCCACATGCAGTTTAGAAGATAATTGAACCAGGTTTATCCGTTTAAAATATTTTATTTTACAGGATGTCAAGTTTTTAACAGCAGTTAATGATGTTCATCTACAGGTTTTGTCTTCCCTTCCAAGGACAGAGGAATCATTTATTGTTCTTTTACTCCAAAGGAACTATGCGAAAAAGAGCTATGCATTATGTACATAGAACAATAAATAGTTTCTGGGATTCATTGATGTTATTCTCAGAGGACTAAAGAATTTTCTTTCTTTATGAAAGAGAATAAGAAGAAAGCATCATGAGTAAACCTGAATAGATACACATCACAATGGGTTATCCTCATGCAACTACAAAGCACAGTCACCATCAGGAATGTCTACACCAGAAAGAAAAAAAAGCAAAAGAGTGGTTAATTCCCTTGCATTGTTGACTAATGAAGCTTTCCAAGTTATGCACATGCTGCAGCTGCACATCCTTTGTGTTCTGCATTGGCTGGGATTGCTGGAGCCTGCTCTGTACCTTGTCTGCATGAGACTTCCCAGAGCTCCCAGGGGGAGCTATCAGTGCAGGCTGGATTCCCAAGACCTATCTGCATTTAGTAAACAAAAAAAAAGGCGTAACAGACTTATCTGGTCCAGAGGCAAACTGGTATAAGCCTATACATCTATGTCCACATTATTTTTTCCCTCATATTGGAACGGCTTTACCCCTGCACTGTCTGTAGGAAGCTTTCTCAGATATGTTGTACCCTGAATTTTCACCTGCATAGCTTTCCCAGTAGGCATCATTGTACCAGAAAGGTACTTGAGGGACAAATTACGTATGAATTACAAGATCTGCAGACCTGAGTGAAAGCTCAGAAGCCTAAGTTCACTTAAAATACAGCTAGGAAAGGAAGTAAGATGCTTCTTTTATGCAAAGCCTATGCAATTTCATTGAGAAAAAAAAAATATGCTTTCCCTGAGGTAAGGGCTAGCAACCTTTAAATCACTTTTTATTTTATTTTGGACAGAAATAATTAATTAAATCTGGTCACTTCATTTTTAGTAGAGTCCTTTTTGAATAAGACATTTTCAGCCTTATTTACTGAGTCTGGTTACACATTTTTATACTGAATTAAGAGAGAAGTAGTTTGACAACTTGGCACAAATCTCTGACTCCAGATTTCAGAGTCCACCTCATCTTCTACCTCTGTGGCCTCTTGAATACTCAATATAAGAGAGATAAAAAGATTTCTGTACACTCTCTGAAAGACATGCTTGCTTGAGAACTCTGTATTATGCACCAAATAAGAAGGTGTGCTTCTTGAATGTTGGCCATGGAGGAGGAAAGGGAGTTGGACTTTTTTGTCAAAGGAAAAAGCTCATTTGGTTTGTGAAGAGCTGTGCTCACAAACCCCATGCTGAAGATGCTTAACTTCTGGGGTAATAGAACTTCGCAGAGCAGTATTCAGGACACTCCCATTGCCTACTGCTACTCCTACTGAGACTACTGGTCTCTCTCAGCTTAGCTCAGTCATCTCTCTGAATTCTTGCGTTAGGCTTCTGTCTTCCATCACAGAGCGGCAAGACTGAGTTCCAAAATGTCCTTTTCTGTCTCCAAAAACCTTCCTCATGCACCTTTTGTAATAATCTGTTAAGATACAATTACCTTTATTAATACTTGGGAATATAACTTTTTGTTTCATTGCTAGGCAGTTGGTCAGGCAGCCATGATACATACAATTTATAACACAGAGGTTCAAAATAGGAATGAAAGAGCAGTCATAGAGTTCAGATTAATCTAGTTTGGCAACACTGGCCTGTAAGTGGACATGTAGGCAGAAGAAGAAAAAGAACAACAGCATGTGATACTTCTTTCTAATGCTTTCCCTGTCCTCAGTTATTTTCAGCTCAAGTATTTCCCTCAACATCTGTGGTTTGTCTATTTAGTAACCTTCTATGAACTTTTTTCCTACAAATTTCCCCATACCACACATACCTCTTGTATTGACTAGGTCCTTTGGCAAGTTGTTACAAAGGTTAGCTGCATGTTATACAAAAAACTACCTTTTTGTTTCTTCTTTGGATCTAATTCTACAGGGGTTTTTTGCCAGCAACCACGTTCAGCACTAGAAGAGCAGTGAGTAATGAGTCTCTGGCCAACGCTGGTTCTGTAGACCTCTGTGTTATGATCTGAAACCATCTCTTCTCTGAGCTGAAGTTTTGAGCCTATTAAGTCATCGATACAACCATCCTAGTAGTCTTTGAACTCTGCTGATACATATGTTTTCTGAGATTTGATGACTCGAGTACAAAATTAAAAGTCAGAATGAATGATAGATCTATATTCTAGAATAATATTTTCTGGTTTATTCTCTGTTTCTTTCACAATTCCTAGTATATGGATTTCTTTTTTTACTGCCTCTGAATAATAAGTTGATGCTTTTGTGGAACTACTTATCATGCCCTCAAGGTCTTGTTCCTGCAGAGTGATGAGCAGATCAGAGATCACCTTGTATGTCTGAAGGTAGAGAGGTTTTTTCCTCATGTTGAGAATTTCATAGAATTATAGAATCTTAGAATGGTTTGGGTTGGAAGGGACCTTTAAAGGTCATCCAGTTTCACCCCCTGCCACAGGCGGGAACACCTTCCACTAGACAGAGTGCTTCAAAGCCCCATCCAACCTGGCCTTAAACACTTTCAAGGATAGGGAATACACAGCATCTCTGGGCAACCTGTTCCAGTGCCTCAACACCCTCATAGTAAAAAATTCTTCTTAATACCTACTCTAAACCTACCACCTCTGGTAGGTTTAACACTTCATGCTGTCAGTACAGGCCTTGGTAAAAATACCTCCCTCCATGTTGCTTATAAACCCAATTAGAGGTCACAATAAGGTCTCCCCAGAACCTTTTCTTCTCCATGCTGCACAACCCTAACATTCTCAGCCTTTCTGCATAGGAGGAATTTTTCTATATTTGTATTCTTTCTGACATTTTTCTATCCAGTTACTCAGGCCTGTTAATCTGAAATTCCTCATACTCCAGCCTTACCCTCACTATCTTGAATAAAGTAGTGTTATCAGGTAATTTCACAGGAAACTTTTTGTTCAAATAGCTTGACATAATATAATAATAAAACTGCCTGATTTCAAAAATTTTCAAATAATTAATAAACAGCTACATTTCATTAACATTTATATCTATAAAATGAAATATTTCTAGTAAGTCATCCTATTAAAGTGAATGTAGAGACTTTTGACTCCTGTGAAAATAATAGTAAATTATGTTTCAAACCTCACTAGCAAAAATGTGAGGCTTTTGGCAGTGTGCAGAGGAGTTTGCTTTTGACTGATTCCGGCAACAAGGAGGTTTTATTTTTATTTCTTTTAAAAAACTATTTATTGTCAACATACACAGTGGTGTCAGAGTGAGTTTTCCTAAACATAACTACCAAACAGAGATGTCCTTTTTCCACAAAAACCTCAATCTACTTGGTATATATACAGTTCATTAGACAAGAATCACCCGTCTTGCATGGTATTCATGTATCTTGTACCATAAAGTAAGAGATTCCAGAGCACCAAGTCAAGACCTAAACGTTACATTAGCACATCATTTAAATGAAGGGCTTGCATGCAGCTTGCATGTGGAGAAAGTTGCTGCCTGGGATATTGCAGTTGTCATGGATGAATTCAGCCTCTGTGCTGTAAGCAAGCACCAGTCAGCTACACCCCTGTCACTCTCTCCAATGTCTCCTCCTTCTCACCTCCCTTGACCTCATGCTTTGTACAGCAGCTGTGGAAAATCAAATTGTCCTGCAAACCTGCTTTCTGCTGGCCAGCTGGCAGCGTGGGCCAGGACCAGGAGTGCCAGAACCTTCCAGCTGTACGTGTATTGCTGCCTATCCATCTGTAGCATATGCCATATGCCAGTCCCTGAAGTTAGCTGAGGAGAAGATACATCTGAAATGAAGCTCTTTTGTCAACATGAAAGTGTTCCTTCCCACTTTCTCGCCTTGCTCCTCTGAACTTTTCTACTAGTCATTTATTCTCTTCTCCCTTCCTCCGTGCTCTAGGAATCACATGAAGAGAATTAATTCAAGCCTATGGCCCACTGCTGTATGTTTTTAGTGAGTATAAAAAATTCTGTGTGCCCTTTTGAGTAGAAGGTGTGGCAAGTACCACTTGTCTTGAGTAAGTAATGTAAATGTAGGATTTTCTGCTCCATGGGTTCAGACAAATCTGTTCAGGCAATTTACAGTTGATTTGATTTTCTTTCCCATGAGGTCAAAGCAGTGCACACAAGTGGATTATGAGGAACAAGTGGTTAATTCAAAGATATGGTCAGTTCTGTCTGACTAAAATAAGCATGTCCATCTAAGAACACATGCATTTTCTAGCCTAAGTTATTTAGAATGTTTGCTTACTTAAATAATGGTTTTCCCCTTAAAAAGCAAAGGCAGATATTTCTTCACTTCCCAGATTTCTCAAAAGCTTAAAATAGAGGTGGCAAGAAGCCAACATGCTTAGTAATGTGCAGTGGCACTCAGAAGGCAAACATGAACAGTAAAAATATCCTTCTGCACTGGCAAGGCTGATCACATTTGACTGGAATGTGGATTTCATTATATGTTAAAAGATGAAGCCTTCTACCATTCCAAAAGCACACCCCTCACCACAGGCAGAAGGAAACTGTATGCAGAGATAATTTGGAGCAGATATGCTTTATTAATTTTTACTTTTAATGCCAGATGAAGTTGAGAAAAGGATTGTGATTAGTGGAGTAAAGGTCCTAGAGCTCTCTTACTCTGACCTGTATACAAACCTCTTCCTGTTTAGCCTTTTTACTGAATAGGAGAAAAGTCAAGACTTCTGAGTTCAGCAATATTACATTTTTATTGCACATAGATCATTCTTCTAAGTAGATCCAAAGCTACTTTTCAAGGAAAAATAGAATCTACCTATTTTTTGTTCTATATGCACTTTCTATCTTTTCTGAGTTCTACTTGACTTAAACCAGACCAAAACATAGTAGAGCAAAAAGTCCAACAGAGCTCTTCTGGAATTCTTGACCTTCTGGAATTCAAACCTCTTCTCTTGGTTGTCATCCACCTGATGAGTGGATCTGGGTGGTTAGCCATGTGCTGAAAATTTCACTTGTAAGCTATGGGGCTACCCATAGTGCCTAACCTCAAGGATCTAAGTTAAAATCTCAAAATGCCTTCTCGGGGTGTCTCACTCTCTCTTTGGATTTTGCAGAAAACATGTGCTCCTCAACTGGAAGTCAATCAACTGCTCCTAAACTGCCTTCGCCCAGTAACAGTGTGAATCCCTTCCTTCCCCAGTACTCCTGTTTTTCTTCACCTACCCAAAACTCTATCCATAGTAGTACAAATTGTCATGGAAAACCAGACACAGGTGCTTTCTAGAGAAATAACTGTGATGTTAGAGATTATATTTTTCTTGGAACCAAATTAAAATTTAGAAGGCTCAAATCTGACACTCTAGTAAATGAGAATAATACTCTTCATTTTTTCCCTTCAAATATTTGTATTGAATAAACCAAATTTGTTTGCATAACTCTGAAAAGTTGCCATCTGGCAACCTGCTGCCTCAATTCATGGCAGAGGGTTTTATTCCTGCCAATTCCAAGCCTTTGTTTTAAAATCTGTGCTGAAAACAATCCAATTCTCCTTCCCCTGAAGTCAGTGGCAGAACTCCCACTAGTTTCTGGGGGAGAAGGATCAAGCCCAGACAATAATGGAAGGTAATTTAAAAAAAAAAAAATTAAAAGTATCATCAAAGGAGTTGCACTCCTAATTCTATTTGTAGCTGCTTTGAAAACATAATGGCAAGGTTTTGCATATATCAGTCAATAGCTCTAGGCAACTTGAAACCATATGAATTAACTACTGCACTTCTCAGTGAGGTCTTTTAAACAAAAAAAAAAAAGAATAAATCCCCATGGGAAAATAAAGGAAAACATTTGAAACAGTGCATACAATACTGTGTTTTCTTTTCTGAAAGCTAAAAGAAGGTGGTAAGTAATTCTATTATTCATCACTCAGTAAATAGAGATTTTGTGGAGCAGGTTGAATTATAGGACATAAGATCATAGCCACAGAGCTTAGGCTGAAATCCCATCAGATATCATAATTAAAAAGGAGGTGACTTGAGCCCCAAGGATAAAATAGGGTGTTAAAGAAACAAGTGGTGATTCACTATGCTCGAACTCCTACAGAAATCTTTCTATTTGATTTAAGGGAGAGCTGGATCACTTTTTCCTACTGTTTTCTTCAGTGCCAAATTTGAACTATGCCACAGTTGTAGGCCCCTATGGCTAGTTACAAGGCTGAAACCTTGATGACCTCCGATCACAGAAATGTGCACATCACTCCTTTCCCAGGGTGAAAAGCTGGCCTCCGTGTTCTGGCCCATTTCCAGGTAAATTCCATTCTGCATCCTTGGAATTGCCCTGTATTTTAGCCATGAATAAATACATATTTCATTTCCTTTGTTTAAAACTGTTGTGCAGTGTTACTGGTACAAGATGGCTGTGGTATTCTGGTCTGAGATAGCTGTGTGTTACTGGGAAGGAAAGTGATACCTGCTGAGGTCCCTGGGCTTGTAAATAGCTGTTATTATTAGAAATGGTACTGATCTTTCCTTCTCTCCTGCAGACTGCTGGTTTCAGCCTAACCCCAACATTACAAAAAAAACCCCCACACATATAGATATAATCTGAAAAGTAAATTCAGAGCAGATGTCCAGACTGCTTGCTACCAGCCACCAAGGTTCACAGAACATCAAGTAAAGAGGACACAATCTACAAAGAAAAAGCAGAACAAAAACACAGACTGAGATGAGAGGTGGGAAAGTCACCTGCCCCAAGCTGAGTGCAAGCCCTAAGGTATGGTTGGTACATAGGACTTTTTTAAACTCTCACCCTTGCTGTGCCTGCAGGACATCAGGCATTTAGGCATCACTATTATTTTAACTAATGGACTAGTTCTGCATTTAAGTGATGGTATGTGAGCCATATTGGCTCCCCACAGGTAGAAGGAAAATACTACTGTTGCTACTTATATGCCAGTTAAACATCTGGAATCACTGTGGATGAAGAAAAGAAAACTTAAACATGAGGGTTGGAGCTGGGATTTTGAAAAGTGAAAATTTAAATACTTAAAATTTTGCTTTCAATTGTGTTTTTAGTTTCATTCTCTCCCTTCTTCTTGTTTATATAAATTATTTGTTTCATTTGAAGTACATGTAAACTGATCCCATACAGAAATGTAACAATCAGATCCTACCATTTTATTCAGGTAGGTAGTTTCATCCTCTTTTTTTGTGTGTCTTTGATGTAGGACACCCTACAGAGGCTAGCTGGTGGGCTGTAACTGCATGTTATTTACCCCAAATTTTCTGTGTGAAGGGTGGGTAGTAAATGCAGGACATCACACGTAACTCCAGGCTAGCTTTTATGTGTGAAATCTTTGTAACATTTCTCTGATTCTTCCAAACACAGTGAGGTCTTCTCTTTGAAAGAAAAGTGTCTCAAACTGTCTTGGTGATGGGAAAACCTATAACAAAACTGTTAAATTTAATCCCCTCAAAGAAAAGGCAAACATCTGAGAACCAAAAAGCTGGGATTTTGACTCATGGTGTGAAGCTAGATGTATTTGGACACAGGTTTGTATTCTTTCCCATTTTTTTCTCAGGATGTAAGGATATCCTGAAGTACACCAATGGAAGTAATGTTATTGATATAACAGTAAAAAAAGGGTTTTGTTCCCACTGCATGCCAGCTCTTACAACAGCTTGGATGTAAGCTTTCATTTCCTGTGGCACTAGGAAATGTGTATGTTCAGTGGGGATCAACAGGCAGAATTATTCAAGGGAGACAGTGTGCTTCAGTAGTTGCAGCAGGGAACTTTGAAAGGTCCTGGCCTGGTTTCAGCGTCTTTCTGGGTCATCCTTTCCCTCTGTGACCTCAGATGACTCACTTGACCTTAGCCAAACAGCTGCAAAGGCAGGTAAAGGAGCCCCACACTGCAGAGGAGGTACAGGAACTAAACTGAGAGTCCCCGGAGAAACAACTGCTGTGTTTTGAACTGACAGCGTTGGAGATTTATGGATGAGAAATGTATTGAAAGGTAAATCACTTCTAGTATCTGATTATGAAGCAGTGGCCATATATTCTCCTTCATGGATCATTTCAAAGTCCTCATTGACAGCATTAGCTGTTGTGCCCTTCATGTGTATGGACTTAAGCTGCCTAAACGATGATGAGTTAGCTAACAAAGATAACAAGTATTTAAGGAAGATAAATTCTCTCCCAGCTGAACTCTGATGGTCAACAAATAGAAAGCCTGCAACACTTTAGCACAGCTTTGCTAAGCCAGGCGACGTGACAGACCGTGCAGTGTCGGGCTCTGCAGGCCTCCGGTGCATTGCCAGACAGAAGGTGCAGCGAGCCAAGTGCATTCTGCTACCTGGGAAGAGGCCATACCCACCAGAGGACGGGCTCAGCAGTGTCCCAGGGCAAATTACACAGCAAAAGTCACTGCTGGCATGAATGAGCATGACTGTTTGGAGGTTAATGCTGCTGTTTGTTCACTTTCGCCAACACATGATTCCCCCCCGCCCATTATTTCATTTTATTTACTAAAATAGTCTGACATAGTTATAGCCAAATATTCAATAAATATTAATTCTTCGTTTAAAAAGATCCATATTTTCCAATACTTAGTGCTGCCTCATGTCCTATGAAGCAAAACTGGAAATTGCTAGAATGAGATGTGAAATACTCAGAAAGAATTTTAAATTGACCTAAATTAAACCTTAATTTGGATACTATGACAATCTTTATCTCAGCTGACACAGGGTGTTGCTAGGAAAAGAGATTGTGTAACATTTATCTGTGTCTTGAGTATAAACTCCCACAGATAGTGCTGGAATGATCACCTCTGGTGAGATTTAATATGCAAATAATATTTCTAAAATGTAGCTTCATTACTCTATACTTAGTTCCGGCAGACAGAGAATTTCATAAGGTTTGCTGTGCACTTAAAAATTCTGGGAAGCTGTAGATATGATTACTGCACAAATAGAATTTCTTTGTCAGATTTTAACCCCATGTATTTTTAGGATTTTGTTGTTTATCTTTTATTTAGAATTATATCCACACACAGTATTAAATTCTCAGTGTTTTAAGTGGGGAAAATCTTAATCTGGTGTATTTTATCTTGTTTCTTGTTTGTTTATTTTATGATTACTTCTTGTAAAATTAAATCTTAAGTTGTTTTTCTGACCACAGAGGACAAGATGATTGATAGAATTTACCTTCTGTGAAATCAAGCAGTTGTGTAGTCCTGGATGGGAAGCCTGTGATGTATTATTACATATCTTAACCCAAACACCTTTTTATCACACAGTGAAATATTTTCACGGTTGCTGTACTGAATTTCACAAAATGTGTAGGGATGTATTTTTCTAGAGGAGCTGCATAAAAATATTGTAGAATTTGCACAGCAGTGCAGGAATATGGTTTGTTACATATGAAGTCACTGGAAGGGATGAGTATGTGCTCATTTGAAATTGGATTTGTTGGGCCAAACAAAAACATATGTACATATGTTCATGCACTCACACACACGCAGACACACAAACACACGGACACATGCAAATATGTAATTTGCTCAGATAACCTGCATTTGCTCAAGTTAGCATAAAAAACAGATGCTTCTATTCCAGACACATCCTGGACCGAAGTAGTCAGGATCAGCAGTCATTTTCAAAGCTAGGACTAGACAAACAGTACTGAACAGTACTAGGCTAAGCCCCCTGTTAACTTCGGTCTTTGATTATGATCGTTGGACATGGCTGCAGTGACCTTATTATAAGAGTAACAAACCCCCTGAGAGTGAACTGACCAAAGGTATATTCCAGACCACATGACATGCTTGGTATATAAAGTGGAGGAAAGGAGGAGGAAGAGGGAAATATTTGGAGTGATCATTAAGACTTTTGAGGGACACAGGGTTTTCTAAAACCTAGCAAAAGCATTTTTTTGGAAGGACCCAGATAACAATCACATAGCTTATGAGGTAATAAACGTGCAGAGAGACTGGCAACACCTGAGAGTTAAGGTTTTCTCTATACTCCAGTTCTATGAGAAAAAGTTTTGTTGATTGAATAATAAGTGCTATACTAACACTAAGCAGAACTGGGAAAGACACTTTTGCTTGCTTTTGTCTCTAATTTTAAGCAGAAATATTGACATTTCTGAGTTGCAAGAGGACTTAAGTAGTCTGTATAGCTTGTGATTGCAGTTCAGTGCAATTTGCTGTATAATGGTTGGAGCAGATAGGGAGGGCAGTAGCCCATAGTAGCCCCAGGCTGAGCTACATGAGAGTACAGCTGAACACATGAGTGTTTATCAAATGAAAAATGGCTCAAATTTTATGGGTAGTCTCTCCACATGGGAGGTGTCCAACTGAAAGGCATAGAACTCTATTTTTTTCTAGTTGTTCTGTGGAGATTGATCCCTTACCGGCTTGGCCTATGGAAGTGATTGTCAGATGCTTCCTCGATGCCTGCATCCCTCATGATTTCTCACCTTGTCTCAACTCATCTCATCTCATCTGAGCTCATCTTATGCTTTTGAATTATATACTCGCTTTCCAATCCTTGCAGCTGATATAATAAAAAAAAAAAAAAAAGGTAATGAAAATATTGAAAATAAAACTACTGTAATGCTACTTGCTGGCAAATATGTATGCCTGAGGAAGAACCATATGCTTCAAATCTTATGTATTACTGTGTGGAGGGTTAAAGGCACATCTTGTGGATATATTGTAATATATGGCCAGAATATCTCTTTTCCCAGGATATCACTCCCATGCAAAAAGTGCCTCCAGCCTCATGGCAGTGCCATATCTGTGTGTCTAATGGAAACTACAGACATAATTGCCCTCAGCTGTATCAAAAATAGTACCAAAATATTTGGTTTATCATAAGGCTTTCATGTATGTATAACTACTATTTTTTAATAATTTATTTCCAAAATAATAGTTCATCCTTGCTTTATGTTTATTGATACAACAAAAACAGAGGCCAAATTAATTACCATAATTCTCAAGAAGAATATTTATTTAAGATATTCCTTAAAGAATAACATTTCAGAATATGTTACGGAATTTCTACAGGGACTTTATGATGGAATGAGTCAGAGTAACAGGATCAGAGGCTTGCTTTAGGTTTCCATTAGTCATGTAGGTTGAAATTTGGAAGCTACATTGACCATCAACCAACATTTGTAATGAAATATGCAAAAAATACTTTTGTTTGTGAAAGCTGGGAGAGCTTCAGAAACATTTTCTTTTGTATTTATCTACATTGTTTTGTTGCTTTTTGTTTCAGATGTAAGCAGAAGTGTCTTGACAAACATATGCAGAGATATGTGTGTGAGTACATACATATATATATGCATTTTAATTTGAGCTATTTTGTAAAAAAGCCCTCAGTAGGTAAAATGCCCCTACTAGTGACTCGGGAATTTGAATGGTGTGAAGTTTTAACATGAGCTTCAGTTTTGCCCTCAAACATGTTCTTATGAAGATCATCAGAGCCACAACACAACACTTCTTTTATTGTCCAAGTCAACAAACTGAAGAAGTCTGAGGTTCCAATAGGTTCATATTTTTTAAGTTCTGAATAAAATTGTTGTAGCTGTTGGTAAGAATTTTTGCTTTTATAGTACTTTTATTGTTCATCTACTCTGGAACAAGAAGTATGAATTGCAGCTAATATAAACCACAGCAAATCAATTCTCACTATGTCCTGCAAAGTCGATTTAGGTTCTGTATGTAGGGTATATGTTGCTATTTCATATTTTCTTAGTGAAATTATTTCAATAATATGAGTTTGCTACTGAATATTTTAATTTTTTTTAAAAAAGCCCAATGTCTCCAGTGAATAGTCTATATCCATGAATCCTTATTTTTAATAATAGAATAGCATTACGAAGCACAAAAAATATTTTATAATTACATGAAAAAATGTTAGGAAGGTCCTTTGGATTTTTTAGATGTTTTAAGTAATAAAATGATTTTGTTGACTTGCTATAAGACATTTTGACATGAAAAATAATTTAATGAAAAAAATTTAACTTTTATCAAAATCAAGTTTTATCAGAAGTTACAAGAGACAATTTCCTGAGTACACCAGAAATATTTTGTTTTTTAAAAGCTGCAAGCATATTGTTTAACTGAATATTTTTTTAACCTTTTCTACTCCTTTCAAATTTATTGTTCTCAGTGGAGAACAGGGAGAAAATGGCAGAATGTAAGGTATGGTTCTTACAAGGTAGACCTCCGGCAAATACTTTGACAGGCATTTTGAGGGCCCCATAGTACAGATTACACCTCCTTACACTAAAAGTTTTTTAATTATGTGGAATAAAATTGTCTGATGTCTCATATTTTCAATAAATCAAAACCACATAGCAACTTATTTGCTCTCTGCTAGGTCCTGGGAAAGTCCAGAAAAAAGAGCAATGCCTAGCCACTAACAAATTATGTTTAAAGGAAAATAGATTCCTACTGACATCATTAAGTCTGCAGAATTGTTTTTATAAGGGTACATACCTATGTCCTAACAATTTTTCCCCAGAAATATTTATGTGTAGAAAACCATGAAGTGTTAGAGCCTGTCTTGAGGAAATGACCAGCTTTTTAAACATGCCATTGCATTTTCAGCATAGTTGCTTATTCTAAGTTAGCAAATCTAAATTTATATATGATAATATACTAGACCTACTAGTTATTAGTTTCTAAGGGAAAGTTTATTATAAAATCAGTAAGGAAATTTGTATACATTGTGGAAAAGCAGAAAAAATTGTGATCTGAAAAGTCTATTTATCTAGTTAATTAAAGTTTGATTTAACTCTTAATGGAAAATTATTTCACGATCATAGGATTTGGTAAAGAGATATTTTGAATAATTAATTTAAAAAGTTATTAGATTGGTCAGAATACCAGACTCATTGTCAGGCAAAATCTGCCTTTCAACAGCTTTTGTTTTATTTTTATTTCTAAAAAAGTTCTGTATTCACACAAATTCAAGAATGTGAATATATATAAATAATGCAGGTGTTCATGAAAATATATTTTAAAATGGAATAAATATCAAGTGAATATACCTATTCATGGAAGCAAAGTAGCAGGAAATGAAAGAATGTTATTCTGGGCCTAGAATTAATTTTCATTGATTGTCCAGGCCAAATTTCTGTGTATCTGTTCCTCATTTTCCCCTTCCATGATATAGCTTTTATTTCTTATGAAATTAAGTCAGATTCACTCTGGTATTAACTGGTACTGTATAAACCGTGAGCCTAGTGTTCAATAAATATAGTTAAGGAACTTTTAAAGGAAGCCACAAGTATTTCAAAATCTGTTTACCGTAAGTCTGGATGTTTGTTTAATTTTTTACACACTGCAGTTATTTTTTTTATGATGAATGCAAATAATTAACATAATACACTCCTCAACCTATACATGGACACCCAGCAGTTAAATTTCATGGTTGATGAAGAAAATGGTTGCTGAGACACAGAACAAAAGTGGGATGGGTGCAGTCTTTAATATTCTTGTAATAAGGCAGTCACAGATGTAATCTTGTTGCTGATTACATTTTAATGGGATTTGTCCAAGAACATTAGAAACAGGAACTGGCTGGAAACTTCCTGAGACATTTCCTTAATCAAAATAGCTATGTGTTGTGAAAACTGAGCCTTCCATGTGGATGCCTTCACAGGTGAAGGGGAGATTGCATGTTGACAAGAAACACTAATTACAGGGCAGCCAAGTGTCCCAGGCACACTCTCGGGATGTTCACTCCCGTCTTTGCCTCTGTGTGCAACACATTTCATCAGAGAACAGTAACCATGTCTCTGTGGGCTACTCTAATCTCCCTCAAAAACATCCATTGGTGTTTTTCATGAATGATAGCAACCCAGAAAAAACACACCTGTTCAAGCTGGTGGTTTACATTGGAAGTGGGGACATGAGATAAATGCAGATTTTAAATTAATATCCTAGCCACTGTGCCACTGATTTTATCTGGGAGTATCTCTCTTTCTTGCATATCTCTGGGACTGCATGCAGAAAACCTATGAAAAATTAAAAATGAGAAATCAAATACTAGATGCCTTGCCAGCCCTAATAGGAACTTGCATTTCCATAGAAGTTTTGAAGCCCTAAAACACAAGGGGAACTAACAAGATCAGCAGGAAACACTCAACTCCTTGAAATGTGTTCATTTTGCAGCAACACAGATTTCCAGCTGGAATGTCCCTGATAATAATTAATTTCCCTCTACAATACTGTTTTCATTCCCTTGCTGGGAAGAGCACTACAAAGCCTGGCTCTGCTGTAGCATCAGGGAACAAAAACATGACCCTACCACTTCTCACTGCCTCATTCTCAAAACTAAACTCAGGTGGAAATTTCACTCCCTGTGTATTGCTTTGATTAATGAGATGATATCAGGTCCAGGGCTAAATACACTGTAGTGTTCATAAAGCGTTCGATTTACTGGAACTCTCTTTTTCGTGATGATTAATATGAGTGCAATGGACTGCCATTCCCAATTGTTTTGTCACATCTTTGCTACAGAACCAGAGCCTGTGTTGGAACTGAGACTCACTTTAATTATTGAATTAATACAATTTCATGGTTGATATGCTTCTTTCTCACCTCTGGGCTTTATATTTACTGGTCTGCTGTGACCTTTTTCCCCATTGGTGCAAGGAGAAATTAATGTATTTGCTTGTTGCTCATGCATTACTATCCATAACAATCCCAAATTAAATTTTACCCAAATAAACAGTCTTGCATCAAAACTTTTCCCTACAGCTCCTTATACATTTAAAAATAAGCAAGACATCTTTCTTTTCACTGTTACAGACATACATTTCTATTGCAGAATAATCACAAAAAAACTATCTGTTTTCTACTGGAGTTTTATGTTAATTTCTTGAAAATTGATGGTCCAGATTACTGAGGCATAGGAAATGCCCTGGCCATCCCTGAGCATCACTGTGCTATAACCAGTTCAACCAAAGTAGCAGCCACAGTTTAGATTGCAGAGCATTAAATTATTCAGAATGTTTAGATATCCAGAATATTTAAGCCTTCATCTAACATATTTCCTTTACCATTAGGCCTGCACTCATATATGTGTGTTCAGAATTAAAAAAAAAACATTGTCACCTGTGGTAGCAGAGATCCCCACCAGCTGCAGTAAAAGAAATTGGAGCAGAGGGTTGGTTGTTCTTGTCTTTCGAAATTATCCTCACTCTTTTCAAAGGCCTCACAGTGGGACAGGCTGAGACTTAGCAGAGAGAAACTTATGCTGGATATGTGACAGCTTATCACTTCCTTGCATCCCATCATCTTTAAGCCATCTGAGGTAATCTCCTATCACGGTGATCAGCTTGGCTAAGAAGGCAATACATTGCAGAAGA
The DNA here is from genome assembly GCA_013398055.1 of Ifrita kowaldi. Taxonomy (NCBI): domain Eukaryota; kingdom Metazoa; phylum Chordata; class Aves; order Passeriformes; family Cinclosomatidae; genus Ifrita; species Ifrita kowaldi. The sequence goes on along the minus strand of VZRS01014134.1, from coordinate 713,900 downwards.
GATAAAGTCATACTTATGGAAAAATGAAAATGTGTGATTATAAAATCATGCAAATTAGCCATAAAAATAAAGCATTGAACCAGAACCTTCCTCACTAGTATTTCTTCCTTTGTTCTCATCTACTTTCTTGTTCCCTATTTCACCGTAATTGTTATTTCATTATCATGATTTTTTTTCTCTTCAAATCTAAGAGAGATGACTACTGCTTCATCAGCTGACCTGGAAGAACATGAAAATAGCATAGTAATTAACGTATGGAGAAATGGAGAGTTATTCAATAACATATTGGTATGGGAGGAAGTGGGACATGCTGATTATCTTAATATGTAAGCATTTTTTTAGAAAGACCACCATTATCAACAAGCTCTTTAGCTATTTTCTCACATGTCAGCTATTTAGGGTAGTAGGCGTAGTGAAGGGATGAGTTTTTCTTCCCCACCCGAAACTGTGCAGTATGGTATAACCCCATTCTGTTAGTAATTTCAGTGAAACTACAGGTACATTTTTAGCAAGAAAGCTGTTACGTGAATAACTTCATGTTCATCTGGCACATGAAGGAAACAAAAGGAAAGAGAGATTTATTATGGTAGATTCTTACTTAAAAAATTAATTACCTCACAATCCTTTACTCTCCAAAATTCCAAATTCAGACAGATTAGGTTTGTGACTATGAGAGTTTTATGCTCATTTACGTACTACTAGAATTATTTCGCAGATGGAAATGTTCAGGGCTAGATGGCCTCCTCTACAGCGTTTACTTAGGGGAATATTTAATTTTTCACAGGAGTTATCCTTTGGAGTTATATGTCATTGAACTTCCTCCAGGAAGAGGGATTTCACATTTGAATAACAGTTGCCAAGATTGATTCTGTGTTTATCTTGAACTTGTTGAGCTTAATACAAGAGAGACACAGCACATTGTGTCAGTACAACTGAACCTCAGGTAGCCTTGTTGACGCAGGAAATCCACATTTTGTATATTCTTTCTTTCAGAATACATATGGAAAGTACATTTTTACAAATGGATCTTGTACAACAGGGTATGTTTTCAGAGCCAACAAAGACCTTGGGAAAGTTAATGTTTTCCTGTTATTAACTAATCAAGAAACTGTACTCCCTGCTCATTTTTCTATGCAATGAACCATAATTATTTTGTTGTTGGGTAATGTTTACTTGTTATGGTACATTACCTGATCACGAATTAAAAGGAATTTCATTGGAATCTGCAGTAACAGTATTTTAAGATTTTTTAACTGAATGAATTTATTAAACTTTCCAGGTTGGGTGTTTTTTTTTAATATATATATCACAGCAAACCAATCATATTCTAAACATTTAGATTAATGACAAGAATATTATCAAAGTTATATGAGGCTATGATAATATGCATTTGCTTGTATATCCATGTGATATCTACTGCAGATCCAACACATGGATTTTTCTGGAAAATATCAAAAGAAACCCTGTGCATATATGAAATTAACCCAAGAAAATTCAGATCCATCTGGAAAAGGATTGCAGGAAGGATGATGAAAAAGAAAACTGTTTGGGGACAAAACTATCACATCACTTGCCTCTATTTCAACTGAGAAAGCAAGTTTCTCTCCTGTCCCAGTTTAAAATTTTTAGTTAAGCAATTTTATACTGTATGAAATAGACCAAGGACTTTTTCAATTGCCTTCTAAAAAATGTTGTCTTCTGTTAGCCCAATAAAGCCCAATAAAGCGTCCTATCAAATCATCACTTTAAAGTGTTGTGTATTTAATAGGAAGTCGTAAATTCTGCCTACAGAGCGTCTACATTCAGAAGAACCAGCAGGCTATGGGAAGAGCTAATTAACCTCCATTTGGCATGTCTGCAATTTTCTGGGGCAGAAAAAATATCAACAATCAGGATAGAGTCTGGTGAAGGGACATTTATGGGCAGTTTGGGCGCCAAAAAACTTAACATACAGGAGACAGTGAAGGAACAAGACTTGCTTAACTTGGAGTACAGAAGCAAAAGGAGACATTAACTTGAGTCTTCCACTCAGTAAAAGAGGACTACAGAGAGGAAGCCAAGCTCTTTTCAGAGGCCCACATAGAAAAGCCAAGAGGCAAGAGTCACAAACTGCAGCAAGTGAAACTCTGATTACACATAATTTCTACCCAGAGGCTTCCCTCTGGAGATGAATCTCCAAAGAAAGGAATGCATCTCAAATATGCCTTTGCAACTATTTTTTGTCCATCAGGAAAAGAACTATTTGCCTCACACCCCTTTATAGCAAAGGTGGGCACAGATGACTGCTATTGCCTGCTCATTTTAGTGGAGGTGGATGACCTTTTCCCTGTTAATATAAAGAAAATAATAAATTTGTTGTCTTGAAGTGACTGGAAACACTTTACTAGAAAATTATAATCCTTAATGGGTTGGCAGACTGTCAGATCTATATCACTCTACAGTGCATAATGTTACTTTCATCAAAATTTTATCATTCAATAAAAATAATAGTGAACAACCTGTATTTTTTGATTTTAAGATATCATTCCTTTTTTCGCGCATGTGTCTCTGTGTTTCTGGGCCAGAATCTCGGGTTACTGCACAGCGAGTAGGTAAGCTTATTTTTCCTCTCTGAATTGTTTTCAAGATTTCTCTACTTGATTTTACAAGATTGAATTTGTATCCCTATTGTGCAACCCAAAAACTGGAAAGAAAATTTGTTAAAGAGGATGCAGACATGGATTCAGTTTTGTCGTTTATGAAGTGCCAACACATCTGAATCCAAATAAATGAGCCCATAATTCAGTTCTCTTGTTCTCTAGTCACACTAGATAAGTATCTATGGACCTTAAATCTTCCAGACACATGCAATCTGGTATTCAAGTACACAGACAAAACTTTAGTTCAAATATCCTGTTGACTTAGCTTAGTCAAGATCCGGAAACTGTTTCTCTCCCTAAATCCCCTGATTCATTTGTCATGCTCTGAGCATGACCACAGGAGCAGGTTATTCACAGGATAAATTTCATGCCCCTTTTAACTTTTCCACAGCAGCACAGAGCACTGATCCAGCTGGTAGGTGACCCAGCTTCAGCTCTTTTTCAGTGTCAAATAATTTTGGCCCAGCATTCCCTCTCTCATCAAAATCCTGCTTACTCCTGGAAAAAAAACCCAAAACAATTCTCTACCTTTGGATTAATGCTGTGTCTATCTGCAGAAATTGTATGAAGTCTAATTCCAGCCTATTTCTAAGGACCCTTCAATAAAAAATTGGGAAGTTAATTGCATATTCTCCTCTGTGGGCTGTTTCTCAATTTCATCCTTTTGTACTTTTATTTCAGATGCTCATGTGAACCAGTCACATTGGATCTTCTTTAGAAGGCATAAGGAAGCCTTCACACCCGGCTCAAGATTCAAGCTTCCCATCTCCTGTCCTTGGAAACTTAGAATATATTCCATCCCATGCTTTTTAAAGAACCCAGCTCTGTTGCTGGTTCTAGATTCTACCCTTGAGCCAAGAGGCCAGGTGACAGATGGCAATGCAGGCTGAGGTTTCCCTGAACTCCTTTTTCCTTTGTCTTTGTCACATTTGAAATTGCATTTCAATGCCCTTCATGCACATGTTCCCTGTATTTTGGAGTGTAACTTCATGCTGATGGCCATAGCAAAAGATCAGTGTATTTTTCATGGTTTTTATATTTTCTCTTACTATAGATATCAATTAGGTTTCTTCAAAAAGAGAATACCTGCACAAAAAGCAATTTTCTCTCCTTGTAATATTCTACACTGCACTAGGTATTGCTGGAGTTATTGGCATCTGAATAGCATTGCTCTCCCTCATTACCTCACATCTCAGCTTGGTGGTGCAATGAATTCAGAATCCTGAATTTATGACTTCACATTCCTAACCACAGAAACAATCAGTAGTAGCACAAACCCAGTGCTGCAGCTTTACTTAAGATCTAACTGGTAAAGCAGACAAGGACTGAAGAGAAAGGTTGCTATTACAGCAGAATTATATAAAAAAGAGAAATGAAAATGTGAAATGATAATAAAGACCCTTTCTAAACACTGAAAGATTATATGTCTTTTTTTTTATTTCACCCACAATGACATATTTCAATTATTTTGGGTAGCTCTTAGACAAAGCTTATTTTAACAGCAGTTCAAGGCATTGGCTGTGATGCCTTTTTATTTAATTAGGAAGAAGAAGAAGGAAAAGAAAGGTGCCTTGTGAGGTGGAGGGAAAGCAAATCCTTGTATGAAGTTCTGTCACGTGGCCAAATTCTCAGTTCTGTGTGCAGTTCATTAGCTCTAGAGAATATAGTGATACCACTACATCTGTTTCATCTGCCTTGCGAAGATTGATAAATCAAGCTACAAAGATGAGGGAGAAAAGGGAGATCCGCTGGTTAAATTTTGTATTTTGCCACTATTGGCAGAAAGTACATGTAATGTCCACCAGAAAGACTGGATGAAGTTGTCTCCCGTTTCCCACTGCTGACTGTAAAAGAGAGTTTCCTTGGACCTGTAACTATAACTTTCCATCTGGAAAAAAGCCCTCTGATGGGAACAGGAGTATTTACACTGCTCTGAACAGAGCTCGAACTAAGACTTGCTGACTGTAGGAGTCACTACATGCTGTGCTCATGAATTCGCCAACACTCGCATTACATCTTGTTTGATCTCTACTCAAATTTCCTTATGCACTGTCTGAAGAAGTTACCCTCAAATTTGGTCCAAAGTTAGCAGCTGCAGTGGCTGGCTCCCAGTGCTGTGATCCAGTGGGCTGCAGTTTTCTGTACGTAACTGCAGCCAGACTGCAGTAACCCGTAAAGGCAATAGCCACAGCAGGAAATGCTTTCTCTGCTTCTTCCTGCCAAAAGAGTTGGATGTGGCAACAAGCTGGGATGGGAATGTTTTTTGCAGATCCTTCTCCTGCCCCCTTTCCTCACCCCTCCAACTGCATCCTGCAGAAAAGATGTCCCTTCTTTCCCGAGAACATCCGTAGGCATTGAGACAAGCAGTCACTGAGAAATATGGCAGCAGGATGATGCTGCCAATCCATTAACAGGCAAGGCATGTCTCCCTCCTCACCCTTCACGTGTTCTCAGGGCCAAGAGTTCACTTTGTCTTTGAGGTGATCTTGTGAAGGAGGAAGTAATTGCTGAGGAAAAAGCAACTAGGGATGGATGGAAGAATCTTAGGACAATTGTTTTCATAAACAGTGCCACATTACTTAAGACATTTTCAGAAAGTATTTTTAATGTATCATTAATTTTTGTCTCATATTCCTTCAATCATACTCAGAATTATGAGCTTCAAAGAGTTCCATGATTTCGACACCTATGGGAGGGGATGGCATGTGATCAAGGTTTTTTCTAAAGACAATGATGACTTTTAAATTTTGTGCAGACATGTTGTTGTGGGGAAGACTTCGTCAGAAAGCTACAGTTATACATACCTCTGTGAGCATCGAGAGCTGTCAGAATGTTTCAAAATAAAATAGAATGGGATTCACATAACGCTGAACAGCCCCTGTTTGAATCACTATTAGGAGGTTACCCAACCCCTCAAAACTCTGTTGATTCCACCTTGATGACATCCTTGATTACTGTCATGCTGCAAAGGCTGCCTGTATCCTACATGCTTTTGATTGTAGCGGTATTATGAGCACCATATGAATTTGCACTAAGCCGGGAGTAAGACATTATTGCTGCCAGAAACTGATCTCAGGCACTGAAGGAAAACAAACCGTTATTTTCCCCTTGAAGCAGTACTTCTTCCTTTTTCCTTCATATGCTTTGTACACTGTGCAAATACAAGTGTAAGAAGTGCTACATAAAGTATGTTACACTTGCTAAACCTTAAACCATGCTAAAACATCCTTGAAGCACTGCATCATGGACTGAAAGATACTTCTCCAACAACTCTCATTATTCATGGATCATTGATATGATAGACCCTAATAGCTTCCTCAAAGCCATTACAATGTGCTATATAAATGCAAGCCCTTAATCCATGGATCATTGGCATGATAAAATGCAACATTCGTTCAAAACCCTTGCAGTCTGTCAAGTGAATGCATACTATTAGAGATCTTTAATTTGTGGATTATTGCCACAATTGACCATTACACTTCCTCTGGGGCTGGTATGGTCTATCCCATTAAAGTATTAACATGAGCACTAATCGGTGGATTATTGATAAAAGTATTTTCATCTGTTTTGTCAAAAGCACTCACAGGGTTGAGGGATCACTCTCTTCTAGGCTCCCCTAGACTCTTTATTCTTTAGTTCAATGACTTACATTTTAATTTCTTTCTTTTGGCTGTTTGCTTATGTAAACAAACAACTTCATGTGTTCAAAAGGCATTTTGTGTACATCATAGAAAAATGGGACTTCAGCTTTCACTTCTGTTATTTCTGAGATCTGGTACAAACTGACACAGGCAAAAATATGTGCTCTGGCTTGAAAGTGTGGTCTTGAGACTCCTGCATTCTACGAACACCGATACTACTATATTTTGAGTGGCAGAGATGGTAAAAATATTCCTGAAAAAACAAATTGAACTTCTTTGCATACCAGTATTGCATACTTTTAAACAGACTGTCTCATACAATTCCTCTATTAAAATTCCTAAAGTTATCAACCCAGACCCTACGGATTTGTAGTCTTGAGATTAACTTTTTAATGTTTAACTACTAGAAAAGTTCTTATTGTTGTCCAGTGCCATTCAGCTATTTCTGGCCTGCAAGCAATAAAATGGCTAAATCTCACCTCATAAAGCCCCATAGCTTACATTCTTGCCTATTCCTGGTAGTACTGCAATGATAGGTAGTTGAGGTGGAAAACTGATGGACTGAAGAATGGCTCAGAGTACCACATCTCCCAGGATGCTAAGTAGCAAAAGGATTGAATCCAAAGCTCTTATTTTGCTTGAATTCCCAGCTGGGATACAGCTGCATGACCTGGTTGCTTACCTTCCCTGAAAACTTGCCTTTCAGTTTCGGCAAAACAACATTTCTCAATAAGAGGAAAAAGCCTGCTTAGCTGGAAAATTTCTAATTACCTGTTCTCCCTCTCGCTCAGTTTCCTTTTACCATGGTTCGGATAGACCCCTGGATAGGTCCAAGTCATGTTAATAAGGCATATGTCTAGTACTGCTGCAGTGACTGCAGAATCTCAGGTCTCATTAAAAGATTTTCTTTTTCAGCCTTGGTGGTTGCTAAGAAAAACTTGGAATGTGAACTGAATGCAGCAGCTTTACTTACAGCTGCTTGGAGACACAAAAGAGGAGCAGCAGATGGTGAAGCAGCAGTGGTTGCTAGAGCAAAAAGCCAGCAAGAAAGCCACTTGCTCCCACATCTGCAGAAACAAGCATCATTCTCATTTTCTGGGGCTGGTGGGAGTGTGAAAGGCTGGTTCAGAGGAAAAATCTGTCTGAGGAATGGACACGGGAAGTGAGCAGAGATGGTTATGGCAATAACAGCTGTGAATAAGATCAGGAAGACAGTTTACTCACCCTTCTCTGCCTCATCACCTGTCTCAGAGACTCAGATATTTTCTGCTATCAGCCAGGGTATGCTGTTTCCCATCTGAAAAGTTCTTATCTAGTCTGAAACTGCTGATCTTGTTTTTTTAAGAGATAACTTCCACTGTAGCTAAGATTTCTGATTTCGTAAAGCCTGCATCCTTTCACAATGAAGGATTGCCACATAAACTCTGTAGCAGCATAGTGTAAGATATGTGAATTCCTTTAGCCCTTTTTTTAGCCTTCTATGAACAAAAAGATAGCAAAATCAATTTAAACCAGATAGGTACAATAAATAAAAAGGGAGGGGGGGAAGGGAGAAACATCTCAGCTGAGACCATAGGAGGTTTTTCAGCTAAGAGCATGTATTTTTAGAAATCGTTACTGCTTCTCAGTAGGACAGCAGTAGGTAGTTTAAACTCCAGACCTGACTTATGTTAAAGTGATCACAATCTGATGAAGATAACCTCAGCAAGTTGTTTTATTTACCTTCCCTTTGTGCTATTAGAAGAGAAAATCTTAAAATTCCATTGATTTTAGGGAATGTAAACAAATTATTTTAACTAGTGAGCTACTATTTGCCTTGCAGCAGTGCTCAGTGTAACTCCACAAAATTACTTTCCAGGGTGCAGTTCTTCATTAGAATTACTCTGCAGGCAAATCTGTAGTAAGAGGTTCCCACCACAGACTTTTGCCTCACCACAGGTTGCTGCCCTCTTGGATGTATTCGTTCAAGTGTTTGCGTATCTGTGCTCCAAAGTAGAGCAGTGAAATGACCTTCAGTCCACACAGTGGCTGTTTTTCGAACCCGGCTGTTTTGACTGGTCCCATTTACAAAACAAACCATGTGGTGCTGGATAGGAAGGTACAGTGCAGTGGAAGGTGAACCTGCCTGTGCAAGGCTGAGACAAACACCTCTGAAAGGCTTTTCATAGAATCATAGAATTGTGCAATACTTTTTTTGGAAGGCACCCTAAAGATCCTTTATTCTAGACCCTCTGCCATGGGCAGGGGCACCTTCCACTGGCCTCAACCTACCTGGCCTTGAACACTTCCATGGATGGGATTTTCACAGCTTCTCTGGGTAGCTTTTTCCAGTCTCTCACCACACTCATAGTGAGGAATTTCTTCCTTATAGCTGATCCAAATCCACCCTCTTTCAGCCTGAAGCTATTTCTCCTTGTCTTATCACTACAATTTGCCAAACGTGCACTTAAGCTCGTAGTCCACGATGCTGACAAAGATGTTAAACAGTGCCAGTCTCAATACTGACCCCTGATGAATGCCACTCATCACCATTCTCCACTGGTTTTGTAGAGACACAGGTCATAATGTTGGATATTAGATGGGGATTATGCTCATATTAGTGGTACTACGATAAAACATTTGTTCTGTATATTCTTGCAGACGTATTTTGTGCTGTGTACGTCTGATCAACTGGGACGATTAAAAATGCTCTACTTTTTTTTTCAGAAATAAAAACAAATATGGAAATACTGTAAAAAGACTGTATTTGTTTTCCTTTTTCCAGTGACCATTAGGAGCATTCTGGGAATGTAAAATTTAATAAAAATAAATATTTAAAAACAGCCTGGAATTTCCCTTTAAATTATAGCAGTGCTACTGGCTGTTGCGACATTAACTGCTCTCATGAAGTTGCTTAATGATATCTTGTTAGTGATGGAAAATAATGAGATGATAAGGGCAAAATTCATTGACCTTTCAAAGCTTTTGATTCACTAAATGATCACTGTTAGATCAGCTAATTAAATTTTGCTTTTTCTACTGGAATGATGGCTTGGTTCTGATCTTATTTGATTAAGAGGAGAAATCAGTGGCTGTTTCAGGCTATCATTCTGATTTATAACTATTACTATTGAAAGGTGCCCTAGGGCTCAAGAACTTATTTACTTCTTTTTATTTAGTCCTGAATTATCTCTAAGATACTTGTGATAATACCTAAAGTCACTTACATGGTATTTGACAATAGTATTTTGTACAACTGTTGTGTAATATCTCTGCCTTAGTATGCTTGCTTCCAAAATCACTGTAATAAAAGCCTTTGGAAAGACAAACTTGAGATAATGATAAAAGACTAACTTCATCTTAGTTTCCCAGGAGACTTGTCAAGGGGAAAGATATATTCAGCTAACAGTAAGACTGTAATAAATTATCAGAGAATAACATGATTAGTCAGAATACTTTACTCATGGCATGCGTATACAAATGCTCCAAGATAAAAGCATTCAGGCCTGCAGTTCTGCAGAACCCTTTATCATGCTTTTACTTCTTGGCATTTGAGCAATTTAAATTCTGTGTTCTTTAACCTATCAGTGGGAATCCAGTTGGGTTTGATGAGAATTCTCATGCTCTAACTCAGCATATATTTCTGAATTAGACTCATAGCTCACAAGAAGAAAATTAAATGGTGGATATTACTAACACTATTGAAGAAAATGGGGAAAAGCATGAAGTCTGCTACCAGGTGCGTGTGCAATATAAAACCTTCCTGGTCTGGTGACAGTTTACTACCTTATGACAAATATTAGTTAGCTGACTTACATATCACTATTCTTAGGCAGGTTATTTTATGAAGTACACTAGCTCAGACTGGATAAAATATTTTGCAAAACTAAATATACTGCACCCATTCATCTAGCTTCATCTCTCAGACTTTTAATGTCGTAAAAACTGATACCAGGTGTCATGGTCTATTTTTTTTAAATTTTATTGACAGCTATATTAATAATAACCGTAATAACTGTATTAATAACATCTTGTCTTAATTTGTATCAGTTAGGTTTAAATAGATTTTCCTTCCCCACTACTTGAACTGGGATGCTGCCAGTGACTGAGCTCTAGTTGGTCAGGCAATTCCAAAGAGATTGGTGCTACATTAGGATTCTTCTACTCCTTTGGAATTTCCTGAGCTTATTATTAAAAATGACGCCCCATAAACCAGCAGGTTTCTGGAAGCATTCACGAAACCCAGTTTAGGTGTGAAGTTCCAGTTCTCCAAGACCTTCTGCTGTGAAATTAGGGCTCAGAGCCTGGAAGTTTAGCAAAACCTCCTGACAGGCCACAGGCACCACAATACCACTTGTCTGTCTCTGAGTCAGACTCTGCAGGAGTCTGCCTCATTCCCCCCATCCAGAGCTGGGAACGATTGAACAGCATCTAAGTTCCTGGGCAGTCTACGAGGAGCAATACAGGACCCTGTGTGTGTGCTTCAGATGAAATCTCTAGAAAATAAAGGTTTGTCTGCAGGGTTGCAAAAGAACAGAAAATCCACAGAAGCCATAAAAATCTGCGAGAGGGATATGAACAGAGAGAGGCTCATAGTCACACAAAAGACACAGCAACATTTTGCTGTAGATCAGTAGACTTGTGTAGCAAAAGTAAGAGAGACTGACTCATAGGCAAGATCAGAGAAGACAAGCTGATGTAGAAAGTGTGTGTATGGAGGAAAGTAAAGTGGAGGCATTTGGTACTTTCCAGAAGGAGGGACTTCCCAGTCCCACTGTGCTTCAAGTGAGCTCCTGGAGTACCAATTCTGGTTCAGTTTTGTCTGGTACAAATACAGTTTCCCATGCCCTGATATTGTCCCACAGTGCCAACTGAGGCAAGAGACGTGGGAATGACTGGGAAGTTTTCTTTAAAAACATGGTTCATATCAAAGGAGCAACATACCCAAACACCTAGAATCCTTAAAGTGGGGAATTATGATGTGTTTTTCAGGTTCAGGGGGCTGAAATATGTGGTGAATTTTGCAGTGGATCCCCCTGGCCAGTGATGGTTACGAAGAGAAGAAACTCATCCATATTCCCTGAGAAATATTATCTAAAGTAAAGCCTTCTGTTTTGTCATTTCACTTGTGAAAAAATGTCAGTGATTTTCGATGATTTGCATCTTCTCTAAAAGCTGCACTTAAATGTAAAGATTGCTATAGATGGCACCTTTCAGATCAAGCAAGGGATCTTCAAGAACTTAATGGTCTTAAGAAGTTTTGCTATGCTTTTGAAGCACACGTAAATATAGTCATTCTAAACATTCTTCTGGAACCTATATGGGAATATCTAATGTGTTACATTATTACAGAGTTTGAATAAATAGTGAAACTATGATTCCTTGACATCTATGATTGAATGCAGAACATTGCTACAAAGTTACCTTGATAGGTAAAAAATACTTTTTTTCAAAGTCAGGTAGGGCAGAATCTTAATATTACTGCAGTGAATTTAATTGATATATGCTTGCTACTTTCTTGTTTCGGTTATGTATCTATTATTGAGCTAAGGCCAGTTGACATCCACAGGATCTGAAATTTTAGTGTCTGTACAGTTAAGTGTTTTGAATGAGTCTTGGTCTTCTTGAAGCTTGTGCCAATCAGCAGTCTCCTAACAAATCTCCAACAAAGGTTTGGACTCATCATAGGACAGAGGCCAAATGTGCAATTAGGCACATTCCCAGCGTAGACATCCTGTTTTGAACAGCAAGTAATCTGATAGCATGGATGCAGCTGTTCTGTTCCACTTGGCCTCATCGTGAGACTGGAGCCCTGACTATACTCGATTAAGTAGTTTAGGCATAGGCATACGGGCAGAGATTTGGAGAGCATTGCATCTGAAATCTAATGTATTTTCCACGTAACATACAGGACCTTGAAGCAGATTCTGTGTTATCAGTCTTTTAAGATGCCATGATGTTCATTATAGTGTAGCATTATGAGGTATGGTGTCCAAACCAGATCTGGGGGCACCTACAGCTGTCTGTTCCTCTCTCACCTCTCCAAGAATGTGAACCCTGCACCATGCAGTGCTAAATGGCATGGCTGCTGAAATACAATACTGAGCTGCTCAGAACAAAAAAAAATGTTACTAGCCTACAGGGTAAGAGGAAATATAACTTTACAGTTCAACCAGTTACAAACTGGATCACTTAAACATGGAACGCTAGTTTTGAAGAATGCTTCAAACTATCTATGCCCAGAATTCCTATTGGCTTCCTGCAGAGACCAGTATGTGGCAGATTTATAGAAATAGTTAGTAGACAGTATGATTGTTTAATAAGCCAAACTGTGCAAGGCACATATTTTAATATAAAGTCATGTCTGCTTTATTCTCCAAACTTCTTTTTTCCTGTTTTCAATTTCATTTCCCAGTCATGTAGAACAATGTGGTGTAACCCAAAAAGGAGACTGAGTAAAATGAAAAAGGGCAGCATATGCTGCAGCATGCAAAATGCAGCCTGACAGTGGTGCTGAATGCTAATGAGTAATTACTTGGTCTCACCCCAATCAGTCTTAAGCAGATAATTAATTCAGGGGCTGACCATATGACCTGAATTTCTGAAGGCAATTGCTGCATAATATCTTTTTAAAAATGTGTGAACAGGTGGTTCACAAAATGCATTCATTTTAAACAAAATAAATTCCCTTCATATAAGTTTTTGAAAAGCTTAACAGAATAATATGTACTTACAAAAATCTGTAAATGTAGGTTAATAATATTTTGGACCTAAACAGCCTTTTTTAAGATCACTGCTCATGTGTAGGTCTCTTGTGCTAGTTATTAAACACAGTAAAATTACCAAATGGTTGCTTAACACCTCCAGGTTATCTCAAATTCCCATCACTAACTATCTATTTATTAACTAAAATGCTATTCAAGCAGAAATTTAGATCTGTAAATTCACCTTGGATGACTCTCAAAACATGGGTTCTTCCCACAAGTGGGAATGTAAATGAGTAATGTGACTGTGTATTACTTTAAGTATTAAATTTTGTGCTCTTTTATTTTTTATTTTTACTTTGAAATTTTGCTTAAATTCCTGTGAGACAGTGACAGATAAGGGATACTGGGTATAGAAGATAGATTTTGTTTCCTCTTCATATGTACCTAAATATTTTCATTTCATGAATATAGGCAAATGTTGAGTAAAGGCAAATGTAGTGTCTGAGGAAAGCACACTCCTCTGATAGAATCACACAGATATGCACATGATGATCTGAATTACTGAGTGTCTTGAAGAAACAAAGGTGGTTTGTGGTGTTACTTGCAAAATTTGATATTTAAAGTCTAACATCCTGGATTCTAGTTTAAGCTATCAAGAAAGTCAAGATACCATTTCCTCCTGCTTCTGACATTGCTACAGATTCAGGAGATAAATCAAAAAAAGAGATTTCACTGAGCACCCTTGATATGAATAAATAAATATTTATATGGAATTGAGGTTATGAATCTTGTTCGTGTGGTGCCATGAATTTGAGGCAGGGGGAGTGGAGGGTGTCTACTCTGAGTCAGGAAATAAATTTGAGAATGAGGGAAGAAGCAAGATTTGACACAGTACTTTCAGTGCAATCACAGAAAACAGCATCAGCAGATCCACAGAAGTTTTAGTTAGACCAATGATGGCCCCATTTTGAGTGAAATAGACCTTATCTTTAGAAGGAGGACTGACTGTAAATCAAGAAGAGAGGTTTGGAAGTGTGTTAGTTAGGAGAAGCAGGACAGGGGAAATTAGGGTGTTCCAAGTTTCAGTATCGCCACTTCCAGTGGATTCCTGAACATGAGCTCTCAGGAACCTACTGCATTAAAAATCAAAGGAAAATTTGAAGGGAAATGAAAAGAAAGAAACATTGGAAGCATTATTAATATGGGTGAACAGTCGTCAGCATGAAAGACTTTCCAGTTGGAGAGCAGCATCTCATGTGCAGGATAACATGAAAAAATGGAAGACATTTCTGGACTCTGGGGTAATGAAAATGGAAGGTAACCGGCAAGACATCGAATCACATGGGACGCATATGGACTTCCTTCCTATCCTTATGTAGGCTTCTATAGACAGTGTTTTATTTTCTGACAGGCAAGAATTAAGACACAGAGGAATCAGGAGACAATATAGAATCCTTTTGTGTGTTCAAGGGATCTTTTATTTTGGTTTATGTCATCTGGTATTTATTATTGGGCTTTGGAAACTGTTTTATACGTAACATATATAAATTTCCCTAATGCATCAATTCAAAAGTCCTTTCGAGCCAACATCCTGTCTCAAATATTTTCCACTTACTTGTACTGAAGGAAAAAATGTAAGAACAGGTGTAAAGTGATTCTTTTCCACTAAAAACCTCCCAGTTTCCTGGAACTTGCTAAGGCAGATTGTATTTCGTTCATTGTGTTTCATAGCTACTGATGGGCTCAATGTCCATAAATTTTCTTAATTCTCTCTTTAAATCTACTTACAGCTTTTTGGCTGCTGTTACCAAAGATTGTGTTTCTTTCTGATGCAGCAGGTTATTGATATATGAAGCAAAACTGCATACCTCTACAAATTGTGAGACCTGAAAAAGAAGGTATATCTGCTCAGGTTTCATGTCTTAGTTATGTAGGCAAGGAGATAGCCAGAACACTCTAGTAGGTCAGGGTAAAGGTAAGCACCAGAAATGGGATGTGCTGTAGATTGCGTGTTAAAGAGACCTTTTTATTACTATTTATATTTCACACCCAAAGGAGCAAGTTGTTCTCTTTTTTACTGAAATTTTGTCAGTAGTAGGTTTGGGTGGGTTTTTTTAGTAAGGATTTTAATTGTTTAGCTCTTGTGACCGATAGACCAACATCTACCCCATATTTATATGCTGAGATATATGTAGAATAAAAGAGGTGATTTTATGAGGCGTTGAAATCACAGAATGAGGTTCTTCCACGTTTTTGGGTGAATCAGATATTTGATCATGTACTGTTATGTGCTGTTAACCTATGGAGTTTGTCAGCACTCATTTGAGTGATGGAAATTTGTGTTACAGGAGATGGGATTTGGGGCTGGAGTAGTTCAGTAATATTTTATTTTTTCTCTCTCTTGGACTGTTAGAAAAGTTAAAGACATTTTCAGATTATGAAAGAGTTCATGAGTGTTGCAAAACCACACAGACAAAATGAGAGTTGACAAAGTAAAACCTGTTGGGTTTTTTTCTGTGTTCTTTTGCAGGACACAAATAAGTTTGCTATCACATCCTCAGATTCTGGCTGTTACAGAGACCTACATCTGTTAAACTGTGGAACTCATGGACACGCTCATCCTAAGGAATGTGATTGTAAGACAATGCTGGAGTCAGCTGGATTTGTGAAGGACTACAGAAGGTAGAACAGCCTCCTTTAATGCATTAAGGAGTTGAAAGTACAAGAAGCTACACACAGGTGGGATTATGAGGGGCTCAGCATACTGGGACAATATAGAAAGAAACTGCTGATATGCTGAATATGGTTCAACAGTATCTCAGTAAACTCCTTCAAGGACAAACTATTGTTTCTTTGCTGTAGAGACATTTTTCAATAACTATTTCAAGTTTTTTTCATTTTAATGGTTAAAAGAAGAATTGATGAATCCTGCATTTGGCAGAAGGGGCAGTTAATTAAAACATTTGTTACCACTTGCTTTTCTGTATTGCAAAGAAAATTGTTGCTTACCTTGACAACTATTTTTCAGATGTTCAGAGACAATCAATGTAATTTATAAAGCATCTGCTGACCACGTAAAGAAAAGATTTAGGAATGTCCAACAACCTTCTTCAGTTTACTTGACTGAGAGTGTAGAGCAACAGTTCATTTTCTGGAAATCACTAGGAAATAGCAAAGATTTACCAATCTTTTGACAGAGGGATCGAGATAGCTTATCAGGGTGCATTTGTGTTGGCTGGTACGCTGACTCCTGTAATTACTATTTTAAAGCTTTTATTTGACAAATAAAGCCACCTAAGCTGAAATGTATACTGCTTGACTCAGAATACTGTAGTTAATCTAGAATTGAGGCATACATGTGTCTTTATGTCTTGAAGCATCCCTTCACAACTTCTCTGGGGAATCTGTTCCGGTGACTTACCACCCTCACAGTAAAGAGTTTCCTCTTAATATCTAATCTAAACCTACCCTCTTTCATTTTGAAGCCATTCCACCTTATACATCACTACATGCCCTTGTAAAAAGTCCTGCTCCAGCTCTCTCGTAAGCTCCCTCAGGCACTGAAAGGCTGCAAAATGTCACTCCAGAGCCTCTTCTTCTCCTTGAGAGAAAAGCTTGAGAAGCTGCTTAAGTTTTTTATCCTGTTAATATTATTTGCTTTATTTTCATTGGGAATTTTTCTCTTTCGAGCTTCTTGGCAATACGTCTTGGAAGAAGTCCCACCTACTTAAGCGTATATTAGATCAGGCCATAAATGAGAAAAATGAAGAATATTTTCTAGAAGGTAACCTCCTTTTTTTTTATGTAAGTGGCTCTAGATATTGTCACTTGTGAAACACCAATGCACAGAAACAATTTTTGTGATGTTACAAGCTTCTAAATAAAGAAAAGTTAAAGTCTAATGTTACTATAAGCTTTAAAAGTATATTCTTAGGTAATTTTTCTGATCACAAGCTGTGAGATTAAAACTGTTTAGTGTTTTAACCATTAAAAAACAGATCCCTAAGGAAAACAAACAAAGAAGGCTAAACATACTTAACATTCTTGCTTGGATTGCTTATATTTTTACAGTCTGAACTGCTTTTAGCGTGGCATGAATGTGGTCTAAATATCCGTTTTAATTCTTTGTTTTAATCTTTAATTATATCCCAACTTTGCTAGCAGTTCTGAAATTATGTAGTGGTGATGCAGTTTGATGCAGAGGGAATGATCAATCAGTAAAATTAGTTTTGGACCTCAAAAGCATACCAAGAAAAAAAAGGTTGATAATACACCAGGTACCTCGTTCTGCCTTGCCTTATAAGTGACATAAAACTGAAAACCTAAGTAAACATTGCCTGATTTCTCAGATCTCTATGACTCAATGGAAGAAACAGTACAATTCTTCTAAATTAAGACAGGAAGAAACACTCTTGGAAAGCCAGGGTCCCACTGACATTAGAACCCAGGGATCTATGAAGTTTTCTAACCTACTCTATTTAGGTCAATCTTCTAATGTATTGGTTAGCAAGCTACATCTGCATTATAAAATAGACTTTCTATGAGAATTTCCGCATCTCCAGATCAGATGACCTGCTAAATGTGTTGGCCCCTTCTCTCAGGGATGGGAAGGTAAAGAGGAAATGGTCCTTTATCCCACAGGTGAGGCATAGCTACAATGCCACTTACAGTGAATCAGTGCAGAAATGACACCTGCTTCATCTGGACCTTTCCTACCATTGTATCTGCTTTACATATCACTTTTTCTCCAAAATGGGCTGCAAGCTGACATGGGATTGCAGATGTCCACAGCAGCACCTCCCTGTGTCTCTGTCCTCATGCCTTCATGGGTGTTCCGCTGAAAGGTGGTATGCCCAGCCATCCTGTCTCTTCTGGGAATTCAAAACTGTAGAAAAACCCTCCCAGAGAGCGGACAAGTGCACTTATCTTTCCAAAAGTTATTCAGTCTATTCTAGTTTACACATAGGTATAGAGTTGATATAAGCCATTATGAGAATGAAGGAGTACAAAGGCATGACATTTTTTAGGAATTTAATTGGCTGATTAGTTCTCCATGGCCTCTTCAAGCCCAGCTGTGGTGCGTCTGCTTATGGTGTATGTCAGCAGATATACAATTCAAGGGAAAACCTGACTAAAAATCCCTCCACATAAATAAATAAATAAAAACATTCATTGCTCAGAAGGCATGAGTTTTATTTGCTTTTATTTTATTCATTCACACAAAACTAGTATTAAACAGTACAAGCTGCTTGTTTAATTTTAGTTCTACTCCCCATACATTTATATTATATATTTATAAAAAGTGTACTTAAAGATTAGCACTTTTGGAAGGTTTCATCAGCATGCATGCGAGAAGGTATCTGAGAAATTTTATTTTAAATCTTAAAATTTATTATAAAAACTGCAGGCAAGACAATAGACTTATAGTGCACCAGAGGCCTTAAGGAATTTATCTAGAAATTGAAATAGCTCAGACATCCTCAGAAATATAGGGAAAGAACCCTACTAAAAACCAAGGCTTTTATGTTAATGCAAACCATATCTTGGTGTCTAATTGCTAAATTGCTTAGCAGTTCTCAAGAAATTACTGAATCAGGTGAGTGTATGTGAATTCTAAATTATGAAACCCTAGGGAAAAGAGGGCAGTTAGGTCACCTTGCTTTGAGTATCACCATAGAATACAGGTATGAAAAGATGACCTGAACAGAAAGAGAGATCTTCCTGCAAGCTGACGGTTGAAAGCCATTATGTACATGTGTTCAGAATTGGCTCTCAATTTATTGAGGTAACAGAAAAGCTGGGAGATCCTCAGTATTGGAAACCCCTTGATCGTAGGATTTCAAGGGAAAATGAAGGTATTGTGAGCAGGTACTTTATAAACTAGAGTCTGCTGAGCTCTGCATAGCCTTTCTATGAATTCTGGAAGTTGAGCTGGTGGTAGAGGTGAGGAGTAAGACTGTTGACTCAATCCAGCACATCTCAGCTATTTTGTCACCTCTCATATTATTTTCCAGTGTACATGTGCTCTGCAGAATTGTCACCTTTTGAATTTTTTGCACAGAATCACAGAAACATAGAATGGGCTTCTTGAGATCATCTACTTCACCCCTTTCCCTCAAGCAGGGACAGATGCAGTAGGTTGCCCAGGACCGTGTTCAGCCAGTCACTGACTATCTCAAAGGACACAGCTTCACAACTATTCTGGCAACCTGTTTCTCTTTCTGACCATCCAGACACTAAAATGTGTTGTCTTGTGTTCAGATTGAATTTCACATGCTTTAATTTGAATCATTTGTCTCTTTTTCTGTCTCAAGATAAAGAGTCTGGCTCCGTCACATTAGTTCCCTCTTATCAACTAAGTTTGCTGTTCCTAATTTTCCCAGTTCCTTACTCCCAGAAATGCTTGTGCTTGGTTTTCAGAAAGCAGCTATACAGCATTAGGAGGCAAACAGCCCCGGAAGAAACATAACTTGGGCTGAGTGGTTCTGTACTTATAACTCTTGTAAAACCTGAACTAATTTGCACTGCCTACAGCCATTGTTCTGCTGATACAACACACAGATAATCCATCTCTAGATTACTCAAACACATTCATATTTAATCATTAGGAAGAAGAGTGGCTATTGGCTGAGAGTTTTGGTTTAATTGTCAATTTTCTTTAGTGTGTTGTACATCACAATAAATGTAAGCCCAGAAGCTAGTGTTGAATCATTTTGATTCATTGCATTAGGTAGCTTAAAAATGTGACATGCTGAAATGACAAAATACCAGATCTCTGTTGAAGATGTGAAGTGCTTAGAATTACTTTTCATTCAGAAAGAACATATCATTTTAGAAGAGGACTTGTGGAACAGAAATAGGATGATGGAGGATAAGACAAGCATCTTTCAAGGTCATAGACTGTCAAAGTCAAATTCAAACACAGTCTCTAGAAGGGGGAGATTTTTAAGCATAAATACTACAGCTTGTTCTCAGAATCTGTGTTATGTAACTCAAATCTTAGGAAAACCATCTTTTCAGCCTAAATGCATCATTTCAGTCTTTTCAATCATATTACTCTACATCGTATTTCAAAATGTTTAAATAAAGCAAACCCTAGTTTAATGCATAGACTAGCTGAGAAGGAAACCCATTTTTTACCCCATCAATCTATGATCCTACAGAGACAGAATAAACTGTTTTTCAAACTCCTTTTCTCTGAGTTTGCCCAAAATTTCATCTTTAATGACTTTTCAAGTAGGATTGTGAAAATGTATGGTTTTCGTTGCACTTTGCTTTTTGTTAAACAGATACATAGTAATAAAGGGATCTATTTTATCTGAAATGGCATATACTGACACTACAATTAGTATAAAAAGTTCACAACACCTTCCATAAAAACCAGGAGACATAAATTTCAGTGCAATTATTTTCTTACCAACATTGAACTGAATGTACTTTCTTCATACAGAGTAACTTTACAAGCATTTCCATTTAAACTAATGGCTCACACAACGTCTTCCAATATACCAATTTCCACCTGTTTTAACAAAAGTACCATGTCCATACAACTTGCCCTCCAAGACATTGAAAGCAGAAGAAATTATATACGTATAACTGTGAAAATACTATTGGGAATAAGGTGGAGAGAAGACCAAACTGAAGAATGAATCTACCTAATCACAGAAGAGTTAGGTTTGGAAGGGACCACTGTTGGGGGCATGTGGCTCAACCTTCCTGCTCAAGCAGAGTCTTCCTAAAGCGCATTGCACAGCATTATGTTCAGATGGTTCTTGCATACCTCTGGTGAGGAAGACTCCGCAACCTCTCTGGGCAAAATTTTGCCTTATGTTCAGGTGGAACTTCCTGTGCATCAGTTTCTTCCTGTTGTCTCTTGTCCTACTGCTCGGCACCACTGAGAAGAGCCCAAAATATTCACCTGCTCCTATTAGTTGGGCTGATGCAATTTATTCGACCCGTGTACAGCATAGCATACTGAAAAGTAGGGAAAAATTGTTACCATATTTGTTAACAGGTAGTTCACACTTTTCAAGGGCTTTCCATCGATTCAAAAACAGCAATAGGCCCAGCTGATATTTCGTAACTTCAAAATCCTTTCTGAATTAGGTTTTATCAAGAACCCATCAGGGCTATGTTGTAAAGAGCAACCTAAAGCTGGCAGAGATTAGTTAGAGAGTTCCAGTGAAGAAAAGCACCAGATAGTTTTCTACCGCAGGGTCTCAAATGATGAATTAATTTTAGCAGGATTGGATTAACCCACGTCTTTAGCAGACCTGAATAAAAATACAAAATTTACTTATTTTTAGAAGACATTCCCATAAAAATACAAAATTAACAGAGAACAAGAAAAAAAGACTAAGAAAAAGAAAAGAAAAGAAAAGAAAAGAAAAGAAAAGAAAAGAAAAGAAAAGAAAAGAAAAGAAAAGACCTCTACATGTTTTTTATGATGCCAGCTAATAATTCAATGCTTGAAATCTGAGTGATATTTTGACAGACAAATCAGAAATTGACAAAAAAAATAGACAATTAACTTGCAATATCACTTGAAGAACGTTAAACGTACTACTCAGACTTTGCTAGTCCAAATATTTTTTTAGTTGAAAATGGATCTGGATGTTGTTTTCTAAAGAAATTTAGCATCTATTTTTCCTAGTTTGTTTCCTTTCTACCCGTCAGTGATGCTGCGTTTCATTAAAGAATACAATCCCTGCCAACATCTGAAAGAGTAATGTCTCTGTGTTAGTTTACTTGCCAAAAGAGTAACAGAGAGAAAAAAAACCCCACAGGCTGCTAAGCAAAGTTTTAGAATTCACCTTCAAGGTGACTACGCCATAGTAACTTTAAGGTCACTGCGAATGAAACAACTGATGGATGAGAAGTAATAATGCAGACAATTTTTAGTTTCAAGTATCAGAATAACTCAAAATGTCCACACTTTAATTACTTTTGTCAAAACAGGTATTTTAGGAGAAATCACTTAACACCAGTATTGTGAAATGTCATAAGAAATAGAAAACTCAAATACCTTTTCTTAAATGATATAACACTATTACATTTTTGAGTGTCGTACTTCTAAGGTGGACACTGAAAATTTATGTTAACTGTTCCTTAGTACAATTTAACTTTGCTCAGTTTTATTAAACATGTATCTTCAACTGAGGAAAAAGATGATAAAAATGAAGATGAAAATTATATTGACTAAAAAATTAAGCAAAATAGAATGTAATGATAGTTAAAATCTCATTAGTACTGTAATGCATAGTTTGGTCTAAAAATATCCTTTTTCAAATACATGTTTTATAATTTGTGTAATGCTTCTATTGATTAATATAGCTTAATTAAGTAGAATTGAATTGCATAGTTATGAGGAAGATAGGCTTAGATCTGGTTGTCAACGAAGGATAGTTGGGAGGAAAAATATATTAAAAAGTAATAAACAAGATACCTTTTGTTTAAAGTACAGTTTAAATTATTTCATGGAGTGAGGATCATCAATGTTATTTCCTTAGGTCTGAGCTGTCTATCGAGACTCTGTCATTAACAGAGGGAGAGGGTCACTTCCAGGTGAAAGATTTCCCCCATCCAATCATAGTGCCTGGGACAGTTGGGCTGAATATAGGTTGGGAAGTAATATCTGTCTACACAGGCGAAAGAAAAAGCTTTGACTCCCAGCTTGGACCAGGTGACTCACATTTGCAGACAGAGGTGATATGACTGACTACCTGAATCATATTTCAACACACTTACCTAGCAGAAATATTTTGCAGCTTGATACAGGATCAGAAAATAAAAGAAAATAAAACAATTAACAAAAAGACAGATTGTCATAATTTTACATATTGATGTTACTGAGATTGATAAAAGAACGCTCAAGCTATGACTCAGTGACATGACTACCGACGTTTAGTGAAGTTTGTGCTCTAAATCACTCAAAAAAGTATCAACAAGGCAGAATAACATTTCTGATACTCTGACATTTTGCAACTCACTGTCTAGTTGATAGTATTGAAAGGTGCACTAGAACTTGATGGTCATAAAATACGATACAAGAAAAATATTAAAACAAAACTGAAGCATAAATTTAGCAATTATCAGAAAAAAAAGAGGAAGTTGAAAAACTCCAATCTGAGTTAGTGACTGTATGAAATTAACTGAATTGGATCTAAAGGTGCACAATCTTCCCTTGCCCCTCCTGTGCAGAGAGTGTATATTATCAGATTGTGTGCACAGCGTTTTTCTCTGAAACAATCTCCATAAAATATATGGTAATGAATGAATGTCTCAGACTAAGAATTAAATATGTGCATTTGCTGTGTGATAAATAAAGCTTACTTTCACTGAGAGTAGCATTTTTTTAACATGAGAGCTGAAAAGATTTGGAGCAGAGAGCAATAACTTAACAAATGCAGATCATGTAACAACAGACAACTGGAAATTTTTTTTTTTTCTTTATTTTGCTTTATATTGTACACAGAAAACTGAGTACATGCATATCTCATATTCCATCATGAAATAATTTTTGATGGTTGTTTCAGAACATAAATTAACTAAAATAAGATTTATTTGCCTAGAAACAGATCTGTTTTCTATGAATTGCCCCATGACTTGCCCAGTCCTCAATGTCCAAGATTTCTAGTGTGGATTTAATTTGTTATATTTCTAGGGATCTACTATTTAAATCATTGCACCTAATCTAGAAGGCCTGTACTGTAGCCAAAGAAAAGGAACAGGCATTTTTAGGGCATGGTTTTTGTAAAGTATTTTAAGTATTTACTTTTAAATGAGATTAATAATTCTTTCAAAATAC
>VZRS01014134.1:627982-690104 GCA_013398055.1 Ifrita kowaldi | reverse complement strand
TTTTTTTTTTTTTCTTTTTTACCCCTATAAGTTTTAAAGAGAATCTGAGTGACTTCAAAAATATCTATCTTTTAGATATATAAGGTTTAACAAGATGGATCAGATCTTCAGTGACTCAGTCAACTAAAAATCTAGCCACTAGGATGCTTGAAAATAGAACATAAACCTGTTCAGGTTCATGGCCCAACATTTCTGCCATGACATTATGCTGAGCTTTATGCAGACATTGTCTGCAGTTCATCTATCATAAAGAAGGAAATAGTATTCCTCAGGGAGGATTCATTCTTCATTTACAGTTCGAAGAATATTTACAGTCACCTAAAGCCGGTCTCAACAGAGACAAGAGCACATATACAAAGACAAGAGTTTTCCATAAAGACCTAAGAAGAGGAGTAAATGAGAATACAGCTCCTTATCTACCCCATGCTCTTCGAACTCACAAGAGCATATTTATATTTTAGAAAGAGCAGAAAGTGAAACTCCCGTGGATATTATACTGGTGATGAGGTAATGCCTGATAGATTTTGGGTTTGTTTCATTTTTGCTGTTTGTCATGCTACTGGAAGTACAATAGCAGCTTTTCACCTTCTCAAAAAATTTCTGCACATTTGTTATTAAGACACACTGAAGTAAAATAAAGCATTAGTAACTGATAAAAACTTTCTAAAGATGATGAGCTGCTCCTGAGATTTTTTTGAGAAATCAAGTACTCATTTGATGAGAAGCAAAAAACAGTCACGGATCAGAAGATAGGTAAGAAGTGGGAAACAAAGAGTAGGAATTAATTATTATTATTCAACAGGGTGAAGGTTAACATATCACGAGCTCTTAAACAATACTGCAAAAGAATTTTAATGGTCCTCTAAAAGTGTATGGCAGGCAGGTACCAAAATTGCATGGGAGTGCTGAACAATAAGTATCTGTCTGGCCTAAGTGTACTAATAGAAAGCAGTCCCGCATGTGAGGTTGCAACAATCCAGTACCAGGGAAAATACAGTTACCCCCAGAAAAATAGACAACATTCTACTGACATAAATGTGTCCTTTAAATATGTAAGCTATTTAGCTTTTTGAACTGAAATGATTCCCATCTCTCAAAACAAAACAAATAAATCCTTCCCTAGTCTGGAAAGTTTTAAAGCAGAATATCTACATCCAAGCACAGAGGATTATGTCCACTTCAGACATTTCTTGAAGTGACAAGCTGTTTGATATGGGCAAATTTTAAGATGGTTTATGAGGCAGACTGAGATATTTAAAAAGGTAGTTTGTATATCCTTGCTGCCTTTGTATAACACTGATAAAGAAGGTTTCAGAAGCAATGTTGGGAAAGATAACAGCATTTGAGTTCTTTATAATGATTTTCTAGGTAGTTAGTACATTATCTGCTCTTTGGAGCATGCTAGTATAGCTAGTCCACAAAGAAGATATCTAAATAGAAGACACCCAAGAAATGGGTTGTGCTGCACTTTTGTCTTCTTCAGACTGATCTTTCAACATTGAAATATAATTTTTGTATTCCTTTAGAAATATGTTTGAATATTTTTACAGCATAATGCAGAATGTTTAAAAAAGTTATTTTTTCTTTGACTAGGTTTTAATAAGCAACATTCAGGACTCACTTCACTTCTGTATGATATAATTTAGTTCAAGCACCTGTTAATACTCTAAAATGAAAATATGACCCTTCATTTGGATATGGATTACAGCAGATAATTCTACATAAGGCTTGAGACATAATCTAATTAATGGTCATTTTAAAAAACTAATGTTCCTTCAAATAAATAGTATTGTAAACTTTCTGCAGATTTCTGACTATCAGAGAGAAGCTATTATTTTCGATAGACCACCACAATCTGCATGTTTCCTTCCTGGTAACTAAGGTATGTCATTTCCTTTTGGGCACACAAGATATATTTGATCATTTCACAGTTATTGATTAACACCTCAAAGCCATCTTCATGCATATCAGTGGTAGATAAGAAGTGAAAGAACAAGGCCAAAACAGGATAGTAGCCAAAGTGACCCACAGCCAGAGACAGCAGAGAAGCTGCTGCAGTCTGCTGAGGAAACCTGATGTTTGTGCATAGTTGCACACACATGCATAGGTACACGAATGCTTACAACTACCCATAAAAGAAAGTATTGCCAAGTGTTGAAATAAATTTTTTATGTATTTCAGACTTTTCAATTTTTTTTTTTAATGGAGAATAAAATGGTAGTATCACTGACATTGAACTGATATTGAAGTAACCAAATCCAAAAAAACACATGGTCAAAATGAACTCCTGAAATTAAATAAACAATAAATAGTAATATTATTTACTTAATATGCTGTGTATAGGATAACTTAATATGCTGTTCATAAGATAGAATATAACTGCTATATTCTCTCTTGACTAGTGTTTTTCTTCAGAACCTTTTTCAGACATTGAAAAAACAAATTTTTTCTGAAGAACCTCATGCTTTTTCTTTACACTAGAGCTTTCAAATGGATTTATAATGCCTTTCTTTTGTTTTATAGATGCCAAAGCTGCTTTCTTTCAAAAGTATTTCAAGTATATCACTTTAAGACTAACAATCTCCAAGTCTTTAACCTTGCACTTAGATGCATTATTACTTCTAGTTAGTTTCACCTTAAAGTGGAGTTTCAAACAAGTGCAAAAATTAAATAGAAGTCTGAAATTATGATGAATCAGTAATTTCCACATATATACATTTATGAATTATGCTTGTATGTATACAAGTGTAAAGAAATACCTTGTACATATAACCCTTGTAAAATTCCGTCTGGGAACTGAAAAGCAATCTGCATTAATTTGTAGTGCTTTGTTTGCATGTCAGTACAGCAGAAGAAATCCATTCACTTAGCAGCTGCCATTTTAATACAGACACTTTTCCAGTGTAGGATTTCCCTTTAAAGGTTATCTCAAAACACTTATCAACATCCAATAGACAGTTGCACAAGTGCAGTGTTGTAATTGGAAATCATTTTCTCACACTCATGTGTTGCTGTAACATTCGGTTAATTGATACTATTTGTTAAAGCATCTGTAATGAAGAGTACTGTATTTCTATGCAATAAACCAGATTCATTAGTGTGTTGCTAAACACTGTGGTTTTGAAGAATGGATAAGAAGCTGCAAGAACAAAGTGCTTTCCCAGTTCTTGCTTCATTAAACAGTCTGAAGGACTTCTCCAAAGGGCACAGCCTTGAATGCGTAGGTTATCTCAACTAAACCTCTGCACTGAAGAACCTACTTCATCGGGAAAGACCCCTCTGTGCCTGTATGTGAATGATAAAAAAGAACAAAAGATTCAACTCATTCAAACAGAAGGCATTCATTGAATCCAGGTTCTGTATGGAGGCAGAATTTAGGATGTTTGAAGCACAACAGAACAGTGAGGAAATAATTTACTCTAGTGTTACCAAGTTGGAGAGTGAAAGCTCTCCTATCTGAGGGAGAATTGTTTTGAAAGCAGATGAATCAAGTTAATTAGTAGTGTATATATAACAGATCATGAAATAGGCCTTCATGATTTAAAAGTATCAACCTAATACTGTGAACGTGCAGAATGCATTCTACATTTGCTTCTATTATAATATTTTTTAAAGAAATGAAATGAAATGAAATGAAATGAAATGAAATGAAATGAAATGAGGATGTGATTGAATTGGCAGCATAATAACCTCTAAGAGCAAATCTCTACACAGACGTCTTTGACAAAGTATTGTTACTAGAGCTTTCAAAATGATGCTAAGTTTTCTGCAAGTAGCAAAAGTAAGAAAAGCAAAAATACACAGTCAGTCTTTGCCAATAATAAGCTTGACAAGTTAATCAGAAAGGTAATCCAACCTATAAGGCTCTTTGGTCTCATCAGTGCTGGAGGAGAGTGAATGACAAAATTGAGTAAGTTTCAACAGCAGATACAGATATTACTGATGTGAACTTCAAGTCTGCCTCTGTTCATCCTGTGAGATATTTGATTCCAGGAAAAGAAAAACAGTAAAGTAGGGATTCATTTGTAACTAAAAAAAAAAAAAAAAAAAAAAAAANAAAAAAAAAAAAAAGGCATAATATAAGCAATTCTTAAGGATTTGTCTTCCACTCTTAATGTGTATTAGGATCACAGGATTTTGCAGTGGATCTGATTGAAAAACACACATAATAATAATAATAAGATTCCTTGCCAAATTTATTGTGGAGAAGAGGTTTATGTCCATGTTTAAGTGTTTGTGTGAGAGCTTCTTTCTCCTTGGCCCAAAGGCTTTTAAATCAGCTCTCTTCAGTCCACTTTAAGGGATAGAGGTCTCAAGCAAGCTCATTATGTCGAATTTCCTGCAAATTGACAAAATGGTATGGAAAAAATGAAGGTATCTCAGCTGAGGGAAAAAGTGTCATGAGCAGACATATTAGACCCTGGAAAACATATGTCACATCAGAAAATAGAAGAGAATCCTTTTAAATGTCCCACAAATGGGACAGGGTTAGCATCTTTTTGGGCATCAACTTTAAATAATCTCAAGGCAGGAAACTATAGAAAATCAAGCTCCTTTAGTTCTAATGCTTACACTCTTCTAAAATGCATTTGTGAGAAACAAAATTTTCCCCAGAATGGTTCCTTTTGATTTTCTTCCCACTCCCCTTTATATTGAACTTTTCATCTGTAGGTCCCACCAAGGCTAAGAAAGAAAGTTTCTTCATCACCCCTTAAAAAGGGTGACATATTGTAGTTTAGGTAAAATTGTGTTATTCATGAAGAATGTCTTGTGTGAGGAAAATATCACACTATTCCTGGAAGACATGAAAAAAACCATCTTTAAAATTGTGTCTTTTGACATCACTTTAAAACTACTGGAGAATCACACTTATACCTCACAGGACTCTAACTTGTGCCAATTCATTCAACACACAACTTAAACAGAGAAGACCCTTTTACCCTATCTCACCATAGGGAAGATGGTCTTTTCCCAGGAAGAAAAATATGCAACTTTAAGCAACCAGCCCTGTAAACCTACAACAAGACATTTAAAAGCAAGAGTTTGGATTGTAAATAAAGACTTCTGTCTTAAAATTCCTCTCAAAGAATTAGATGTCTCCATAGTAAAAGAAAATTATTTTACAGTGCACATAACAATCAAGATTTTTCAGATACCATGGCATTTAAATGCACCTAAAAGAAGTTAAATATATGTAGTTTTTTCTACACAGAATATGAAGAAACAGAAATATCTGTGCTAGTCCTGTCACCAAAAGAAACACATCAAATCAAAAACACTTCCTTCTGGCAATTTTTTTCAATTCTGACTTCATCCTAAAGAATATTGATAAGACTATGAAAAATTAACATTTTTTAATGTTTTTAATTTATGGGTTTTTAATTTTTAATGTTTTTAATGTTAACATGTTTTTAATTTACAACATGTTAAGGTGAAATTGGGAATTCTCCAGGCGATGACTGAAATGACATGGAGTTACACCATGCCAGAAACATCCACAAACTTATATAGAGGATAGGGGCAATAGGATGTGGACCAATATAACTGCTACAAACAAATTTTCCCCTGACATTTAGTGTTTTGATCAGAGTATTGTGTTTTTGTTAATAAGTATGTCCCTAAATACATATCGGAACTGGTTGTTTATTTCAGTGGAGTTGTATTTCCACCAGAGTGCATATTCACATTCAAAATCTCATCTAATATAAATATTACATCATTAATATAAGATATTCCTATGTGTGTAAGTTTTGCTACAAAATAACACTTTCCTGAAGACTGGGAGTCACGAAGCCACTGACAGACTCTAGTCTGCATTTGTCATACTAGTGCAATATTTTCTTCTGTTATTTTTATGACAGTAATGACTAAACAGGAAAAAACCCAGAAATATCAGACATAGGCACATAAAACTGCAATTGCATACACAGAAAGAAGCAAAAAAATTAATGTGAAATCTTGATTAACACCAAGACATTTTGGCCAAGAATAGATCTGACGGTTATAAGACTGGGTACAAAAGGTTGTCTGAAAAGTTTACCTGTAGAGTGAAGTTTGGTGTTTCACAAAATTTCCCTTCTGATAAATGATGTTTAGATTCACCACTGAACATTTCATCCAGCCCACAAACATGATTTATACTGTGCTGTTCATCTCCATTTGTTAGAATAATGCTTGCCATATCTCTAAGGTCTTTCACCTTCTGAATGATCTTTCACAGGTGAATGAGATGACTAATATAACATACTGTGTCTAGAAAATAATGCTGTAATAAATTACAGACCTTACAGCATGTCTGAAAGAAAAAAAGTTTGTAGATAGGCAAGTATTGGAATATTCACCAGCAGATGAAGAAGTATAGTGAAATAGAAACTCATTGCTTCCCACTATTTTGAAATGGACCTGGTCTAGGAATAACTCCATTTGGACCTGAAGGCTGATGGACGTTTTCTTTTAGATAAGTTGATTGAACTGAAAATTCATACACATGTGTGTACACACATATGAGTATGTGTATGTGCATGTATAGATATGCACATGTATATGTATGGAATCAGCCGCAATCTGCACACACATTTACATTTCTGCTAGGATTTGTTCCCAAGTATAAAAGCTCATTCCTAAGAAGAGCAGTGAGTTCAGTTACAAGTTAGCCAGTGTGGTGCCAGCAGGAAGATCCAGGAGCTGCAGGCTTTTCAGCTTGATCTCAGTGCTAGGGAAGGCCGTGGGGCACATCATTTTGAGTGCCACCGTGTGGCATATATAGGACAACCAGCTGATCAGGCCCAGGCAGCATGGGTTTGTGAAAGGCAGGTCCTGCTTAGCCAACATGATCTCCTATGACAAGGTGACCCATTGAGTTGATGAGGAAAAGGCTGTGGATGCTGTCTGTGTGGACAACGGTTTATGGGCTGTAAAGCAGAAAAGGACCTCAGGGTGTTTTTTGACAGCCACTGAACAGGAGCCAGCAGTATGCCCAGGTGGCCAAGAAGGCCAATGTCATCCTGGCCTGTATCACTATTAGTGTGGCAGGGCAGTGATTGTCCCTCTGTATTCAGCACTTATGAGGTTTCNATTAACATTTTTTAATGTTTTTAATTTATGGGTTTTTAATTTTTAATGTTTTTAATGTTAACATGTTTTTAATTTACAACATGTTAAGGTGAAATTGGGAATTCTCCAGGCGATGACTGAAATGACATGGAGTTACACCATGCCAGAAACATCCACAAACTTATATAGAGGATAGGGGCAATAGGATGTGGACCAATATAACTGCTACAAACAAATTTTCCCCTGACATTTAGTGTTTTGATCAGAGTATTGTGTTTTTGTTAATAAGTATGTCCCTAAATACATATCGGAACTGGTTGTTTATTTCAGTGGAGTTGTATTTCCACCAGAGTGCATATTCACATTCAAAATCTCATCTAATATAAATATTACATCATTAATATAAGATATTCCTATGTGTGTAAGTTTTGCTACAAAATAACACTTTCCTGAAGACTGGGAGTCACGAAGCCACTGACAGACACTAGTCTGCATTTGTCATACTAGTGCAATATTTTCTTCTGTTATTTTTATGACAGTAATGACTAAACAGGAAAAAACCCAGAAATATCAGACATAGGCACATAAAACTGCAATTGCATACACAGAAAGAAGCAAAAAAATTAATGTGAAATCTTGATTAACACCAAGACATTTTGGCCAAGAATAGATCTGACGGTTATAAGACTGGGTACAAAAGGTTGTCTGAAAAGTTTACCTGTAGAGTGAAGT
Source organism: Ifrita kowaldi (assembly GCA_013398055.1). Classification (NCBI taxonomy): domain Eukaryota; kingdom Metazoa; phylum Chordata; class Aves; order Passeriformes; family Cinclosomatidae; genus Ifrita; species Ifrita kowaldi. The sequence goes on along the minus strand of VZRS01014134.1, from coordinate 682,319 downwards.
TTGGTGTTTCACAAAATTTCCCTTCTGATAAATGATGTTTAGATTCACCACTGAACATTTCATCCAGCCCACAAACATGATTTATACTGTGCTGTTCATCTCCATTTGTTAGAATAATGCTTGCCATATCTCTAAGGTCTTTCACCTTCTGAATGATCTTTCACAGGTGAATGAGATGACTAATATAACATACTGTGTCTAGAAAATAATGCTGTAATAAATTACAGACCTTACAGCATGTCTGAAAGAAAAAAAGTTTGTAGATAGGCAAGTATTGGAATATTCACCAGCAGATGAAGAAGTATAGTGAAATAGAAACTCATTGCTTCCCACTATTTTGAAATGGACCTGGTCTAGGAATAACTCCATTTGGACCTGAAGGCTGATGGACGTTTTCTTTTAGATAAGTTGATTGAACTGAAAATTCATACACATGTGTGTACACACATATGAGTATGTGTATGTGCATGTATAGATATGCACATGTATATGTATGGAATCAGCCGCAATCTGCACACACATTTACATTTCTGCTAGGATTTGTTCCCAAGTATAAAAGCTCATTCCTAAGAAGAGCAGTGAGTTCAGTTACAAGTTAGCCAGTGTGGTGCCAGCAGGAAGATCCAGGAGCTGCAGGCTTTTCAGCTTGATCTCAGTGCTAGGGAAGGCCGTGGGGCACATCATTTTGAGTGCCACCGTGTGGCATATATAGGACAACCAGCTGATCAGGCCCAGGCAGCATGGGTTTGTGAAAGGCAGGTCCTGCTTAGCCAACATGATCTCCTATGACAAGGTGACCCATTGAGTTGATGAGGAAAAGGCTGTGGATGCTGGCTGTGTGGACAACGGTTTATGGGCTGTAAAGCAGAAAAGGACCTCAGGGTGTTTTTTGACAGCCACTGAAAAGGAGCCAGCAGTATGCCCAGGTGGACAAGAAGGCCAATGTCGNGCAGTATGCCCAGGTGGCCAAGAAGGCCAATGTCATCCTGGCCTGTATCACTATTAGTGTGGCAGGGCAGTGATTGTCCCTCTGTATTCAGCACTTATGAGGTTTCACCTCGAATCCCGTGTCCAGTTCTGGGCCCCTCACTACACGAAGAGGTGCAGGAGAGAGTCCAGAGAAGGGAAATGGAACTGGTGAAGGGTCTGAAGCTCAAGTCTGATGAGGAGCGGCTGACAGAGCTTGTTTGTTAAGCCTGGAAAAAAGGAGGCTGAGGGGGACCTTTATTGCTCTCCACAGGTACCTGACAGGAGGCTGTATCAAGGTGGAGTTTATCTCTTCTCTTAAATTAAAGATGATAGGATGAGAGGAAATGGTCTCAAGCTGCAGCAGGGGAGGTCTAGACATTAGGAAAAAATTCATCACTGGAAGGGTTGTCGTGCATTGGAACAGACTACCCAGGGAAAGTGGCTGAGTTAGCACCCCTGGAGGTATTTAGAAGATGTGTAGATGCAGCACTTAGGAACAGAGTTTAATGTCGGACTTGGCAATGCTGGGTTAATGGTTGAACTCAGGTAATATCAGGGGTTGTTTCCTTTCCTAAGGAATTATATGATCCTTTGCTAAAAAAAAAGGGCTTCTGTTGTTGATGATGCGCTGAATTATCCTTTAATATTAAAATGTGGCATACCACTCATTCACAGAAATTGTACTTATTAATATGGGGGTTTTTTCTTAAATACACACTAAGTTAATAATAGTCCTTTCACTGAACTGAGGGATGTTTAGAACAAAGTCTACCTGTCACTTTTTTTGTGCATTCCTTGTGCATTCCTTGTTGGCAAACTGTGCATTATTTCTCAAAAATTATGATAATAATAGTAACAAAGAGCTTTATTGAATGTGACAAATAAGAAGAAAGAGCTCAGTATTACCTCTTTGCTTTAAAGTATAGTTTGCCATTTCAACTATCTAAATGATACACTCTACACAGAGGATTCACTACTAGAGAATCATGCAGGAGTTATTTCAAAGTAGCTAGCACTGGTAATAATTTTTGCTGTATATTCATGGAATAACTGAGTGTGCAATGTTCACTTCTTTCCTGTGACAATCAAGAGATGTTTTCTTCTACTTTATCATTCTTAATCTTCTTCTTGCATGAGCTCTAGTATTTGTATGGTCAGACAGATCAGTCAACTGATCCAGCTGAAAATTCTCCCTATGAAACCTATCTGTCCACTTCTTTCTGTGTGTGTGTGAAATTTGCCCCTGGATCGCATTCCTATTCAGCTAACAGTGTAGTCTCACGAGTGCTAGCAATAGTATAAGAAAAGAGGTAGGAAGACACAACCAAGGGCAGGAAGGTGAGACTACTTCTTTTAAGCTGACTTAAATCAACTGTGAAATTGCATCCTCCTAACAGATTTTCACTGACTGAATGAAGTTCAGTGTGAGAGACGAAATTAGATTTCATAAACGTACCCAAAACTCAGGTACTACTTCCAAACGTGGAATATTTATATTTTCATTCTCATACATTTTGAGGATTTTTTTTGAGAAGAGCTCTGTTCTTCCCCCACCCAGGATTTGCTTTACTGTGTGAGTTGTGCTACACTGTTAGGCATTTTCACTATCAAGAATATGAATATGGAACAGTCACTTGCAATAACCACTCACTTCAAAGTGACATCAGATAGGAAGTCAGTTCTAATGTCTTGCAATCCACACTGGGCAATTCAGAATGACAGTGAAAATTAACAGATCTATGCTAAAATTATAGACTCAGAATGCCTGCAGATATTATGCAGACAGGGAATTACTTGCATTTTTAAAAGTGAGTGATAGTTTACTCTAGAGAGAATGTTACAGAGCTCCAGAAATTTTTCCTCTGTAAAAAAGCAGCAAGTGTAATCACTGCATTTTTGTTAGCTGAAGCTGTAGTCAAGATCACTGGAAAATCATGGGCAGTATAAAATAATGGATTCTGTGCATTTCACATCATTTCTCAATTTTCTGCCACCTGGCAATAATACTATCCATTTAGCAGCCTCTATGGAGGGCAGCAGTTTGTAAAAATGCTTGAGTCAGATGAAAACTGAATACACAAGAGAAAGAAATATAAAGGATGATCTGTACAAAGAGCAAAGACAAGAAGATGGTGAAATAGAAAGGAGATTGTGCTAAGAAAATCAAAAGAAAAAGAAAGAGATAGGAAAAGTGGAAGTGATACAGGTACTTAAAATTGGAAGATGGAAATTTCCCTCATTAAATATAATATTGTGATATTTAATAGCTGTGTCTGAACTACCAAATTCACAAGTGTGCATGCAAAGCCCTTCGTGCAAAGTATTTTGCCTTTTGGGGTGAAATATTTTGTGAACATTCTTCTCTTCAACAGCATCCATATGACCTGTCTGTGACAAAGAAGTGATTTGGTAGGAAAGGAACTTTAGCACGTACTGAAGTAGGACCTCCAGGTGTACCACAACAAATATCACTCAAAACCACAACTCTTATTTCCCCATTAACTAAATGGAAAACTCCACTTTTAAGAGAGCCTTCACACCAGCAAATGTCTCCACATTCAGAAATTACATTCAATAACTATGCAAAATGCTCATGAGAGAAGCTTAGGGCGTGACACACCTGTAAAACAGAAATAAAAGTATAAAAAGAACAGAATTCTAGGTAGATTGTGAAAACGTCTTTTGTTCTAGTTAGACTGAAAATTCAATGGAAATTTTCATTGTGCCTATACCTGTGGATTTAAACTTTTGCTTGTCATTAGATGTTCACAGACTAGAATGAACTCAGCCTGCAAGAAGTCCTCAAAACCACAAAATTTTGAGATGGTGACTGGTTTTTTGCTCTCATAAATGTTATACACTTAATAAAATATTGGAAAAAATATACATTTTACTGGCTCAAGTCCAGTCTGAAGACCCTCATTTTCTAGTTTAATCCCTTTGGATTTCAGTCTTCCAAGATCAAGGACTTCAACCTGAGAGGTACTGGTTTTCTCTCTAGCTAGTGGAGTGAAATTCCAGAAAAAATTTAATCCAGCTTAATTTACAACCAAATTAATTACTTTCCTGAAGTGGCTTCCCTACCTTTCACTGCTGACTGTGGAAACTAAAAATGTCAGCAATCTAGCCAGTCAATGCTAGTTGCAGTGAATCTAAACTTTGAACTCTGACTCAGTCAAAGAACAAATACACTAAAATCCACACTGAAGATTCTGCAAAATCTGTCTCAGCCCTTGATTACTAAGGAGGAACCTTACTTTTTACATTAAAATACTTAAAGAAGCTGTATGACACTATCTGTGTGTCTGCATCTGTAAGGCCCGCCTAAAACAGGAATTAAGAAACAAGACACCGTTCTGCCTGAGCACCTGTGGGGCTTTTCTGGGAATGACTGCTGTATGGCCTGTGAGAATGAGTTCTTCACAGAATCTGTTTGTAGTTGCCACAGCTTTTTTTAAAACATCACCAGAAAAGGTTGATTTATCCTCAGTTTAAGTACCAAGAGGTTACAGTAATCCCATGGGAATGGGGAAAGAGATGGTCACAAGCCTGACACTTTCATGCTTCAAAAAACTGCCTCAGCAGCCAGGTCGCAGGTTAGTGCAGGCAGAAAGAGGAAACATCCACACACCAAGAAAGATGTGTGTTTACATAGCAAGAAAGCAAGGTGGTGTTTGTTTTGTTTCTTTCCTCTTCCCTAATCTTTCCTGATTCTCCATTAGCCATACAAAGCATTCATTCATTAACAACTGCTAGAATAAATTGTACATCGTGACAAAGTGATCATCTGACAAACATCCCTAGAATGTATTTAACCTTATTTGTAGGAATAGTTCCAAACTAGGATGTGAGACAATTGGTGTACACTTTCTTATTCAATAGATAACTGCAAACTGCAGAGTAAATATCTGCATCCAGGATCCCTTGATCCCTAACAAACAAGTCTCTCTGGTCTCCTATTATATAGGAATGACGAAGTATTATTTAGTTGTTTTTTTTTCCTACTTGCCAAAATGTTGACTGATTGAGTCAATTAATTCTTATTCAAACAGTTTCCTGTAGAAGCTCTTTTACAAGCCTCCTCTTTTTGTACAGCATTCAACACACTGTTTTACTTTGTGATAAAAACAAACCAAAAAGCCAAAAAAAGATACAAAATACAACAAACCCCCACTTTTAGTCTGCTAAAAATTAAAACTAAAATCAAATCCATCAAATATATGTGCAAAAGTTGCTAGTAATGGGAGAAAACTGAGTCTATTTCAATTTAGCAATCAAAAGACCACCAATCCTGCCTTCAGGTATTAGCAACCCAAACGTGTAAAAACACTCTTCTTCCAAATTGTTAGCAGTGGAGATAATTGTAGGGACATGAGCCTGAGTTCCTTGTGGCATTGAACAGCAGTCTTTGAGCTGCTGGTCTGTTTACTTTCTTGGCTGCGGGGTTAATGATATAGACAGCTGAACAATTGGAAGGGAATTGAACTGTATATTGCAAGGTATTTCTCAAGTGCCAGGAGGATAGTTGACCCTGCTGTGCTTTCATTTTCAACCCACCCAAAATTATTTTCCTGGAAAATCTCCTACCTATCTTACACGTGTAATAGTTTAAAATTTTACACTTTCCTTTCCTTGTGGGGGTGTTTTTGAGGTACCATTTCCCATCCAGTTTATGATACAGTACTAACTTTCTATTGTGAAGGCTTGTGTTCCAACCTCTTTCAAAATATTACAACAATTTATAACACAGAAAGACATGTGAAATTTAAGAGAAGACTAAATTAGTTTAAATTTATTGTTGTGAGGAAGTTCTTCTCCTTACCAACAGAGCAGACTCAAAATATAGGCAGTCTGGCCTGACAAGCAGAAAAACTTGAGAACACACTTAAGGCTTCACAGAAACTCTCCTTCTGAACAGTCTTCCTAATTCTCTGTTACATTTCATGGTTCAAAGGACATGATATGCCAGAAAAGAGCGCAAAAATGCACTTTACACAGCTATTCCAAGGCAGAAATTTTGTGCATATGGGTCCCTTCAGGGAAAAAATATGTGCAGTCGGATTTTTCCTTTATTTCGTATTTACCTGCTACTACATCAGAAGCTTCACTTTCTCAGATTGTTACAAAAATCTTTCATATTCTTCCAAAAGGATATGAAAGACCTCAGAAATAAATTTAATAGCTTTTATCAAGTTCTTGTATGAGTCAGGGATTAAATATCTCTCTGTGACCCTGAATCTATAAAAGTCTATCAGGTAGACTATACAAGTTGCTTGGCAACCTAACCCAAACAAGGATCAAGGCTAAATAACAGCAGATAATAAATGTCTGGGAGACCAGGAATGCGTATTCCCATATTGTAACAAAAAAAAAAAAAATAAAAGAAAAGAAAAGAAAGAATGACCACTACTTCTCTTCCTGGAAGCCAGTGCAAGATCTCACATGATTACAACTTGAACTAATTTAAATTTTAAAATGTATATTATGTAATTTCAATTTATATTGGAGGGAGTGCAACACATTGATTGGAGCCCTTTGGTTGTGCCTTACAAATGCACCTTCAGAAAAGTAAGCTGTCACTATACTGTTAAAATATTCAACTTAACAGATTTTGTCACCAAAACTAGAATCCTGCTCTGCAAAACACCAACAATTTTAAATTTTCTACTTTTTTCTCATTCCACTTTCTGCTGTCAAAGAAACATATCAGTCATAACAACTTAGAGACTACAATAAAGAAATCTTGTTGAAAATGTGATTCCAACATTTCAGAGTAAATATCTATTTTTCAAGAAAGCACATCCTCTTCCAGTACAGGATTAAGTTTTTAATTCATACGTTATGACAATTCATTTTTGGGAGTGAATTTTCCCTAGACAGGCAACCAGAGGTAGACATTTCATTTGGATGAGGAGATTGAGAAGATAATTGTTAAATAAGACTCCAGTTCTTAACTGTTGGCCTCAACTACTGTTAGACATCACTTTCTAAATATTTCTTTTTAAGGACACAAGAAGGATTATACTAACTGGGACCTGAGTCTGGGAAACTCAGCATCTTGTCTCCTGTGATGGCCAGTTGTAGATACTTGGGAAAAATGTGTAAGAAAAGAGCAAATACTCTTCCTTTGTGTATTTTTATACTTTCCCGGTAAAACCAAAAACTAAGACAGAAATTCAATTTTGACCATTGTTTTGGCTCCTCTTCCAATATACCCAATCTTTTTTGGTAAGGTCTTGCACTACAGCTTCCACTATCTTCTCCATCTTAATTGTCCTCTCTGTGAAAGGTCGTTTCTCTTTTGTGATATCTGCACAGTGATATCAGTAGGAGCTCTTCCTTTTTGTGTGGTGAGGGACAGTAAATAGTCATTTCTTAGTAGTTTTTCCTTGTCGTGCATGATTTAACTGGTATCTACCCTAAGACTGTGTTGGTTTTTTCTAACCAGAAGACACACACTCTTCCTAACCTCTGTCAATGTGTTGTCTTCATTATTTGCACTCTTTCCAATTTCTCTCCAAATCTCTGAGAGACAGCAACAAGAATTTCATGCAGTATTCATAGATGGGGACTTAAAATAGATTTATGCAATAGCAAAATGACATTAAAACTTCTACTTTGTTTCCAATTCCTTCCTTCATAATTCTTTATGTTCTATCATTTTGCCTCTTCTCCTGACTACCAGGTTGATATTTTTGGGAGTGATATACTGTGACACTGTTATGCTTTTCTGAGTAAGTAACATCAAATTTAGAGCTCGCCATTACACAGATGTTTTTATAGCAATACTTTTCCACATGAGGCACTTTCTGCTCACTCATGCTGAGTTTCAGGTGTTATTTTGCTACCTACTTCACCATATATTATGAAATCTTCTTGGACTTCTCATTTTAAATTTTATAACCAAGTTTTGAAATGATTCTTTGTCACCTGCAACTTTTACACCCATTTTTTTCCCCCCCAGGATATTTAAGATTATTTCAGGTTGTGGAAATGCTTGGCCAGGTTTTTGGAGTAAAGCTGCTTAGGCATGCCATTGTTCTGAATATTGAATGTGCATTCCTGTCCTTTGTATCCTATTTATAGATTGCTTGCCAGTCTGTAAGAGCATTTCTTATCCTAGAAAAAAACAAACCCCATGATTTTCCTTTTTTAAGAGCCTTAGTTGAAGATTCTTCTAGAAACTTTACCGCAATATATTAGACCATTTGTGATGCTTTCGTACTGAGTGATTTTTTTTCTTTTTTGACCTTATTAGTTGTATGAAATCTTTTATTGTTGTGACCATTCTCACTTCCTCTGTGCTTCAAAAGTGATTTGAGAAACTTATATTTAACTTATTAGAATTCCAAACCTGTGTTTTCTGACAGTTTTCAATTAGAAGGCAAAGATTTTAAAAAAGAGCTAGTGATTTTGGAGGGTTAACCGCATCATTGCAAACATTGGACAGTTCAGGAAGGTAACTGTTCAACATATAGTTGTAACTCATCCCACCCTAAGATACAAGTTTTCAACATGTCAGGTGGGTCAATCATTAAAAATCCCTGGTTATATCCTCCCACTAACAAAAAAAAAGAGCTTAGATGATGACCTTGAATGTAGAAGCTTACAGATATAGGGGGATACAGATATACCCCACCATGCTTATCTAGACACAGTTTGCATGATGAGATAACATTTTAGGGCATATCTATTGTCAAAGCTATCAGCTTTCTTTTTGTTGCTTAGAATGAATAAACAGATGGGAAAAATTACATGTATATGAAATTTCTATGGAGTCAGCTGAAGAAATCTGGAAGTTTAGAGATCTCTTGGTTTGTGTTGATGTCTTTTCCTGGTCTTAAAATCAAGAGTCAGTCATGGTTAGAAGGGAAAAAGGGATTTTACATCTGTATTTATTTTAAGGATCCTTAGGTGCACTATATCCAGGTCGAATGCATCTCAATGCACACTGCAAATGCCCCCCCAAAAAGATCTGGTATAACATTATAGGTCTTACTAATTAGCATATCTGTCATAAATTCCCCAATGAGAGGCTTGAGTGAGCCCCCCTCCCCAAGGAACCTTCCCCTGGAGGGTTCCATCTTAGTTTACAAAATATGTTCTGGAGAGGACCTTGGGATCTGGGGCTCCCTAACTATGGAACCTCTAAAATGTTTAGTCTCCAAGCTTAACAAACAAGTCCAAGAATGTAGGCTAAAGCACTAAAAATACAGAAATTGTAAAAAGGTATAACAGGGGTATAAAAGAAAAGACAAAAATCATCATGGCATCAGTGGAAGTGAGAAAACAGCATGAGAACAAAAATTAAGGCACACGTGACAATGGTCTGCTTATAAATCTGCCAGGAATCCATGTCTGACACTATCATTTCTTCATAAACGTATTTTTCTACTAAAGGTGAGGAAGATGTTTTTGTTTGGTTTGGATTTTTTTGTTATTTGTGGAGTGTATGTTCTTTAACTAAAAATAAATATATATTTTTTGACGCTTCTTAAGGCTATCATGAATATGGAAGAACAGATATATCATCTCACAAGGACTGCTTAATGCAGACAACACTGTAAACAGCACTCTAGGGAAAGGTTTCAGAAGTGCATTTAATTGCATTTTCCACTTCTTGTAACAGTGAGGGATTAAATTGAGACAAAATGTAATGGAACCAGCTCTTTCCTATCTGCTTAAAGAAAGACAGAAAGCTAACTGAAAACTGTGTTTATTAACTTGCTAGGGAAAAAAAAAAGCTTATCCAAAATTAATGAATTTATAAGCCTATTAGTTCTTATGACTAATGGAGAATTCTTCATCTGGAATCTAAATGAATTTCATGAGAGGTTAAGAAATGAGCATTGGAACCTACTGCATTTATTTTCAAGTGTTTAATTTCTCATAACCTGATGAATCTAACTAAGGACATTACAGCACTCATGTGAAATGAGAAACAATGTTCAATTAGATATTGTACATTACTCAGGGATGTAACAGGTAGTATTTTCCAGAGAGTGTGAAACTCACTAGACTGCCATGATTTTTCAAATATGATGGATATTGGCTTAGCCATTTCATCAGCCATTTCTCTCAGGACCTATGGACCCATGCAGCTTCAGGTTCCTTAGATGTTCTTGTACCCCATCTCCTATAGCGGGCAGTTCTTCATTCTCCCAATTCCTGCTTTCACCTTCTGCAACTTGGCAGTGTGACTGGAGCAGTTGCTGGTGAAGACTCAAACAAAAAAGTCATTGAGCATCTCAGCTTTCTCCATGTCCTGAGAAAACGGGTCTCCCATAATCTGCCAGAGAGGACCCGCACTTTCCCTACTCTTTCTTTTATTGCTGATGCATATAGATGCCTAATGAAACATTTTTTATTACCCTTGATGGGTCCTTGGCCAGATTTACTTCCGTCAGTGATTTAGCTTTCCTATCCAAATCGCCAACTGTTTGGACAATTTCTCTTTATTTCTCCCAGGAGTTATCTTTCCAGTTTTCAGGGAATAGTGTTTTTCAATTCCATATTCCCACACACGATATCTCTACAGCTGGAACCCTTGACTGCCTGACTCAACCAGAGCAATTAAAAAGCACGATATTAATGGAGTAGTACAGATGTCTCTAAAGTTATTGGGAATGGTCTTAGGGTTGAAGTGTCATATTATCTTGAGACTTGAGCTATCATATAAATATACAAGGATGGATGTCTTGAATCAGACCAAAATTTCAGGAAAGTCAGAATTCAGTCTCTGGCTTTTGCCAACAGCAGAAAAGAACAAGGTAATTATGTCGTGATGTTCCCTTTGTGTGTCTAGTCCATTTCTGGTCGTTGGTTGCCAAACGAATTTCCAAGACAGATGGAGAATTGGGCCTGATATTGCTTCCAGAAAGCAATGTTACTGCCTTGCTTTTTGAGTTCATTTTGCAAGATGGGACAAAGTCACTTCCAGCTGCTTGATCTCAGAAGAGTAGACACAGAGCTAGGGAAGTTAGGAAGTAAATGAAAACTTTCCTTGAGTGAGAGCAGTGAAAAAGTTTGGTGTATGGTAAGCAAGCAAAGGAAAAACATCCTTTCCCACATGTTTGTGGTGCCAGTCATTTGTCACATCATTTCCTCCCTGCCATCCTATTCCATCTAAGAAGCTCTGTGCTCTAGGATTTAGTTTGAGCAGCCTTTGCTACAACACTGGTTGGTTAACGTGCACCCTTGCTTGCTTCATACCTCAGTTGCATGACCAAGTATATTTCTATTAAACATTACACTTTTATAAGGAGTTAACCTGTCCCACTTTAACTGCCAGGCTCCTTACAGGTGCAGAGGTTTCTATACTTCTTCCTGAAAGCCTCTTGGCTCAGACCTTGGCAGGATGGGTGTAGACGCTGAAAAGCTTTAGAAGAGAAATTTTCCAGCTTTCTGCAGCATTCTGTGAGAGCTTTGCGTTTCTCACAGAAGCTATGAGAAACAGTGCTACGGTTTTGTAAACAAATTCTCCCTATCTTGCACCTGCAGTTGTTATGTAGTATTGCTATGATATTGACTGGAAAAATATTTTGAAATGGGTGTTACGAGTTTTAGCCAACTGGTACAGGAGGTGGATGATCAATGACCAATGACCTTATGCCATGCTGGCAACCCAAGTTATATAAACCGATTTATAATTAATTAAATGTTATTATTGCTCCTGAACTTAGCTATGTCATTTCTCGCAGTTCATGGTGCAACAGCGACAGGATGAGTTGGCTGATTTTACAGTTCAAGAAGGAGGCTAAGTTTGGTGGTCAGCCTTCACTACTCCTCACCCTCTGACATCAGCTGCTTTCATTCAGCTGGTCACAAAGACCTGTCCCTTACTTGGGCACCGAATCAAACTCACATACAGTGGCTGTTGCCTGTACACTGATCTGCTGTCTCTGCCTTTACCTTTATGCTCTAATAGGCATGGCATTACCCTTGTTTTACTAGATGGTCCACTTTCGTCATCTGACAGTTTAAAAAAAATATTTTTTGAGAGTTGTATTTGACCTTTGACTTTAGACTCTCCCAGGTATTTTTTTTTCATTATTGTAGAGTTCATAAAGACCTGAGGTTCAAATCCTGAAATCAGTTACTATTACCAACACAAAAGATTTTGTAGAATCATTCACTCCTGAATGTCTTGAAATAGTTTTATTAAACAGTAACTTGTAAAGTGCAATGCATTTGTGAGGTGGTTTTTTATTTTTCTTTTTAGCTTATATTATAAGAGAAGAAGTCTCTTTTTATTCCATGATCAGTTTTTTGTCCATTCTGAATTCTCTTTTTCATGACTTTGTCTTCTTCACATATGTACAGCCGTATTTCTCTCACCCTGCCCTCTTGTCAGTTTTATTTTATCTTGACAAATACAGCTGAGAACTACTTAATGTCTGAAGTGGAAGAATGAAAAAAATAAAGGCAGCTTTTAAAGTTCTGCATTCTGCCTGCCCTACACTCTCTCCCAGAGCTCTTCAGTGAGTTAATTTCGTTTTGCATTGAAAAAGCAGCACCCAGTTGGACTTTTTTTCTTCACCACTAAATTAAATTACCCAGCTGATCAGATGTAGTGGGGAAAACTCTGGAGATTCAAGGAAGTGATTAAAAAAAAAGAGAAAGAAAAATAAAAACTATGTCTGTTTAAAATGTAGGAGCACTAAAGCAAGATTTTGTCCTAACTCCATCCCCAGTTGCTCCGTTATTCTGGTTATATTGTTTACTACAATATGCGTCATTACCTTGTTTAGTACAAACACACTGGGCAGTAAAAAAAAGGGTTTCTTGAGAGGTCTTGTAGCAGTAGAGGTAATCTAGACTAGAGAGGCTGATCAACTGTAGCAACCATGGGCAAATTAGAAACTGAGAGGAATGGGAAACTCCCAAGTTAAAAGACAAAAGTTTGAAACAAGGAGAGACAGCAGCTTTATTAAAAGTGTTTAGCATATTCATTCTTGCCCTTGTTCACAGCCATGACAGGATCTACTTGCAGAGGAGTTTCAAACAACGGTGTAGCCTGCTAATTAAACACACATACACACATGAGCTCTTGAGTTGCCTAATCGCAACCAAACTCCAAGGATATTTGAAATCTTTCATTAGCAAATTTCTGTTTGGCTTTCTTGTCTGTAAGACTGTAAGTCGGTAAGGTTTGTTTTATTCATTAAATATGGAAGACTAGATCCACTCAGAAAACTTAGTAGTTGCATTATCCTAAGCTGGACACCTGCCTTTTACTAGCTTGATTAGTAAAAGTGCCTGACTAGTAAAAACACTTGACACAGCAGAGTTTTATCATTTATGTAAAGCTAGGTTGCACTGACCTGACTAAAGGATAAGATGAAAAAAAGGTATAATTTTTAGGAGAAAGGAAAGTATTTCAGTGTGTTTTCTATTGGATCACCCCTACAATATTGGGATCATTAGGCTGGATGAGAGCTAAAGTAGTACCAAGACATGCTGGTCCACCTCTAGTAGATCTGTGTCCTTACATGCATCATAATGGGATTCACATATGGCTTCCTTAGTAGGACCCTGTATTAGCTTTCCAAATGTGAACTCTGTTGTATCTTAAAACTATGCCCTCTCTGAGTTTATGCTCTTATTTTGACAGAGTGAAATATCTCTCTGCAACAGACATGAGGTAGCCTAACAGGGGAGTAATTAGGGCCCAAAATAAAATGAGGAAATACTGAGAAAATTTTGAATAAAGAAAATAACATGTGATCTTTTCTGCTTTATTATTCTGCGTTTCAAACATGAATTGCTAAGTGAAAAAAAGAAAATCATTAAAAGCTATATTTTCCTATATAAAAATGATGGATGGCTTGCATGAAACAAAAGAATTTGGTAAGGCAAATCATAAATGCAAAACATCTAATAATCACTCTAAATTCGTCTCTTCAGTTTCAAGATCTCTAATGGCCTTGCATCTACTTACCAGGCATCTTTATATGGAATCCTTCTTTTTCTGTTGGATTATGTTAGAAAAATAATTTGACTTAAATACAGAGCTATTCTAAACAAACTCCTATCAATCTCTCTTTTGTCTGCAGTGTGCTTGTGTATGGCTTCCTGTGCTTTGAGTCCTTAGAGTGGTGAATGTCCATTATTTTACATTTTTCCACTGTTATTTTCTTAAAAAAAAAAAAAGGAAAAAAAAAAGAAAAAAAGTATGCTTGTTCTCTCTCTCCATGTTTCTTTGTTTGTCTTTCTCTGTTTATCCAACCTCGAGAACAACTCAGTTGGAAAAGCTCACAAGATTTTAGCTGACATATCATTAATTATAGTCTCCCTGGTTCTCATATATCTGAAGAGAGATAGAGGTTACTTTGAAATTTTTTTTGTGAAAATAAATTAAAATTCTGAATGTCTGCTTTCCAGTGTATGATGTTACTGAGAATAATGAAAACCTGAAACTTGTGTGTAGTGAAATGAATTACGCCTAGCTGTATCTACTTGCCTTGACTTTCAAATGCAGATTTGTGGTACATGCATACATGCCACAGAAAGTGAGACAAAATGATAGCAAAGCTGTCATAAAGTCCTGTGGGATTGACTGGGAGCTCCAACAGCCTGGCCATCAAGTTCCTGTACATATGTGATATCTCTCCTATGGAGAGATATCACAGAGTGGATTTATTTTTTACTTTCAATTGTCTCCCTACTGACAGATTTTCGTGTTCAAGTGAAAAATGGTTGCCCTAAATAAATGTAAATGTTCTAGGTCACTCTTTCCTTGAGAGCTTTAAATAAGAGAACAAAAACCTTTGAATTGAAACCTGACTTTAAATGAAGAGTGTGGAATGGCCTTGCATCACAACATGTTCATGGGACACTATATTACCAGCTTTTGATAGAGGTTACATTGGGATCAAAGAGGTCAACATCAACATTATATTTGATAGGTTCGTATGTAGCCAGGATGGCCTCTTAGTAAGTTGAATGAAATATTTTTGTGTGAGAGAGGAACCTTGATTGTCTATATGGGGATTACAGACTAGAGTATAATTCAACTAACTTTAAGTCTCCCGAAGTTTTATGTCCAGGTTTGACCTATTTGCTCAAGATTTGTTTCTATTCAGCAAAAGTAAGAAGCATTCTTAGGTTTAGTTTGTCTTACCTCTCTTAGATGTTCTTACCATGAGAACTTAAGGGTGATGTTTCACTCAAGAAACTTCTAGTTCTCTCCCTAAGAAACTTCGGATGACTATGTCAGGCCACGATACCAACCTCAAAGATGCTGGAGTAAGATCTTCCATAATGATCAGTCATAAACATGCTATTGTCACTTCTGTTTCATAATTTGTTTCCTTGAGAGTTGCATACATGAAGATCTACATATATATCTCCCTGAGACATAGCAAGGACATGGGAGCTGATTCTGATTATATGGCAATGTCAACATTGATCTAATAATTGCTTATGAGTAATTCTTTGTGTGGAGAATAGATATATAATAGATACTCTGCCTGGGTGTTGTAGATGAATGAAGGTATATTCATTATATATTCGTGCTGAATCTCTATCACTTCTTCTGGAAGATGATTGCTATCTGAAGACTGGCAAAATGTCAACAGAATTGTCTCTGAGTTCAGATAAAGTGAATACACTCAAAGGATTTTATTGCAAATGAGTTTCTGAGGCATTAATGCAAAGAACAGAGAGAATGACTATGGTGTCTTCAGCTGTTTGTTTATCTCTTTTGTCCTGAATTTATGACAGCTGTCTGGAAACCTTCCACTGGGAAATGCACATTTAACAACATTTCAAATGTTCCACCAAAACATGTCAAGTTCTTCTAATTTCCCAACTGGATCCAGGAAGGTTTCTTAGGAAAAATCTGTTTCATTAACAGCTGGCTTTCTGATTCCTTCCTCCATGGGCACTCCCCATGGCAAGCTCCTGCAGTGCTGGTAACCTGGGGAGTCCAAGGAACACTGCCTCCAGTGAAGCCTTCAAGGTCCCCTGCTGTGCACACAGTCCCCAGCAGCCCTGAGCACCTCATCATGCCTTGCAGCTCCTGGAGCTTCCAGACTACTGGCCACATGGCAGAAATCCTGGTAGAAGACCAACTTAGGTTTGAGGAAGATTGTAAAATTGTGCTAGGAAAAAAAAAACAACGTTACCCAGGCATTGCCTTTCAAGCATAAATATCTGTGTGGTGCTTAAAAGGTCTACTGCAACGGGTATGAGCAGCCAACTATTTAGCAGGATGATTTAGGACAGTAAAAGGCTATTTGAACAACCTTCTGCTGGTTACAGGGAGGAAAAGCTGAGTCCTGGCACCTGTATTTTGCACTTTTGTGACATAGCTCTTTTCCGGTTTATGATCTTGGTTTGATTAGGAAAAAGTTGCATGCTTAATGGTTTAATCAGTTCAAAATGATGTGCAATTCATTGCAGATTTGGCTCATTTTGCATGGAACATTTTAGAACTGTGGAAGCTGACTTTCAGATGGAAAAAACACTGGTAGAGATGTTTACTAGGACCTAAGTAAGGATCTACAGCAGGCTTTAACAGCTTACTCAGCCCTGCTATAACTGGAAAAGATGTACATTTACAGCCAGCAGGAGGTCTTCTACAGCAGTACAATTGCATCACCACTGCAGAGGGTTGCATTGCAGTAATTTAGCCAAACTGGCTTAGTTAAAACAGTGCAAATGGGTGTGTTTGTGGGTGCTTAAAGGGATACTTTCCTAATACTAATTTCAGGCAAGTTCTAGGAAGACAGCAGAAGTTCAAAGAAAGTAACACACCTGCAGAGTCAGTGCAGCAGTCAGGATTCAGCATAGCTGAAAAATGCCAGGGAGGTGCACCAGACAGTTTGTGGAATATCGGCTAAATAAAATGCTAAGCGAAAGATGACCGGTCTTTTCTGGAAAGGTCAGGAAACTAAGAATAAACTAGGATTTTTGTGAAAAAGAAAACAGAGTTAGGAAAATTGGTGAGAAGAATAAAGGATGAAGGGCTAAGAAAGTACATGCTATTCCCCAGTTTCTTCAGAGACAGGATTTTGTACTGTACACATATTATCGCTCTACTTGAAACAGTTCCCTGGAGGTTGGGCTGAAAATGAAGATATATGTTTCAAGGCAAAATAAATATGAAATATTATTGCTTTCTCAATGAAAGCAAACATCTTAATTAGATTGCAAACAATCTGAAAAAAAAAGATTAATTAAACTTTCTCTTCTTTTTTTTTTGGTGACATATGTGTAAAATATGGGCACAGAATAATCCAATTACAAGCACTTTTAAATTATTGGGCTGAGCTGTTAATGAAATAGGATGCATAATTTTCATACTATAAAGGAGTGTTGTCACTGTGGTCTCCATCCTTTTACTTTAATATCTCCTGTGTAATGATAAACAAAGATCCAAAGACGACACCGGCGCTGCTGAAATGTACAATATGGGTGTCTAATATAATTATAATTAACAGTTTCCATTCATTTGCAGGATATACCCTGATGGCATTGCTCAAGAGAGGGGGAGCATTAGTGGTAATTATGCTTTGACTTTGTAATGTTGGATTGAAGCGGTGGTTTCTGACAAAACCAGCAATGAGTGGCTGCTTTGAACAGTGTAACAACACTGCCATCTAACTGCTCCTACAGGGAACCGCAAGTTATCAGCAGGGAAAAACATCTCAGTATCATGAAACTAGAGTCCTTTTATTTTCTATGGTGACAGCATGGAGATAGTCTCTCTCTTTTTAAAATCATAAATTACCTGATTGTGTTTTTCGTGTTGTAATATTAAACCTTTGTACTTCTTCCGGATTTGACTACAAGAAATGAAATTTAGCTTATTTCTGAATGACAGAGGGGAATTTAAAACTGTAATGGAAATGTACTTGACTTTGGAAATTTGGCTTTGCTCAGGGATGAGAAAAACACACACAACAGTGTGTGTGTGTTGGAGGGCAGTAAAAAGCCCGAGACAGTAACAGACTGCATCATCACAGGAATTTCTACATCAAATCACACACCTGGACTGCCAGTTTCCTACTTTGTATCTAATAAATGCTCCAGAAAAATGTTGAAGAACACTTAAAATAGAAAATGGTAAATAATTAAGGCAGACAGTATCAGTCTATAAGTTTCTTTCTTGTCTTTATGCTACCTCAAGCTGATTGAGATGATTTAATTATTACTGTTTTTTCATGTCCTCTTAACACTGTTGTTTCTGAAAGTAATTTTCATCAGCAAACAGGAGACTGGGTACAAAAGTCTTTTATTTTCTTGCTCCTTGAAGCCTATTGGAGGGTGGATTTTTTTTCTACAACTAATATCAGGGCTTGCAACAGTCCTTAAACTTCCTTTTCTTTTTTTTTTTCCTGAGACTTCTCTTATTGTTTTTAATTATTTAACTTTTCTTTTCCAGATATTCTGATTGTGTCTTGAATTATTTTCACAATTTTTCTATTTTTTTTTTTTGCTTTATGCCATTTTTTTAAAGACAAAACAAAGTGTAGCATAATCGAAATGCATGATTCCCATCAGATTAGGTAAAATCAATGTATTCTTTACATCAGTCTTTTGTTGTTTTGTTTTCCAGTTAGCTGCAATGCAACCAAGCAGAAGACAGTTTCAAGTGAATCCAATTATATGAGAGCTAAGACTGAAAGACCTACAGGTAAAGATCTAGGAGCAATAGACCTGGAAGAAAAACAAAATGAAAATCAAAAGTCAGTGGGGTTTATGATCTTAAAACACTTTTGAAAAAAAAAAAAAATCTGCTGATGTCTGGCTATATCTTTCTCAACATGAATGTTCAAAATAAAACACACATGCAGACCACTGCTTTCCATCTTCAGTTTTCTGAGTATGATAACGATGTTGAAAATCAAGATTCTGTTGAAGGGCTCTCAGTTCTTTAAAAGCCGAATTATATAGAGAGGGAAAGTGCAGAATCTCTTTCTCTGCCTGCCATAGCTTTGAAATGTCTCACTCAAAGCCCTGATAAGAGAGAGAGAAAAACAAGTACTTAAGCCAAATCATTATTGGGTTTTACTTGGGTAGAAAAGGCAATTTAAAAATCCATTCAGATTTTTTTCAGGAATGTTCACTACAGTCACTGTCCCAGAGGCTGAAAATGCCACATGGATAATAAGCTATCAACAGGCACGGTGAGAGACAAAGTACATCTTTCAGCAGAGCACATTTTTTTCAAGGTTATCTGCTCAGGAATTAATGAGATGAAATACATAATTTAGAAGCATGAACATGGTTTCATTTAGTTTCATCCATGACAAACAACATAGTATCATAGTCACCATGGAGATACCTGTTTCTGCTTTCTGCTTACAGCATATTCTCTGTATGCAGTAGCTGCTTCAGAAGAGTTGGTAGCGCAGGCTAAGTTTATGGAAGTTTGTGATTGCCACCTGGTGGCTAATAAAGAAAATCAATTAGTTTTTGAAAGCACTGAGATTATTAAGAAATAGGGTTGAAGCTGCTTGATTCAGGTAATATCCCGAGAAAAAGCCAGCTGAAATTAGGCAGAGAAATATACGCAAAATTTTTGTTCATTCTTTGCCTCACATTTTATTGTTTTAAAGAATATTTAGACGAGAAAAAAGAAAGCAGTACGTTGAACACAGGACCTGAGATTCTACTAGTCAATATGTCATTCATGAGGGGGTCCCTGAACTACCTCCTGTCATCATAAATGGATGGATTTTTCTTAACTGCTGGAGTTTGTTTGGAGTGAAACTTATTTATAAACAGTAATGCTGTTTATAAACAATCAAAACCAACAACAAACCTCTGCAAAGTCATTTTCCTGCATTTGTTGTCTGTCTTACATTTACAATTAGATTCTAGAGGAATTTTGATGAACTCAGAATAGCTTACTATTCAGGCTTACTGTAATGAAAAAGTAAAGTTGCATTAATAAGTTGCCAGCAAATACTCAGCTGTTTAAAGTGACAGGCTAATGGTACTAACAGAAAATTAAATTCATGACTCTGGGATCACTATGCCATTTGAAGATAGATAGAACTGGCTAGAATTTTTTATTCAATGATTAAAAAATATTCAAATTTAAAGAAAGGATTTGAGTGCAAAGCAAAATGTTGAGATTTGGATGTCCTGTGCCTCATGGTGGATGGAACATCTGACTCTACCTTCCTTTTCTCTGGGCCAGGTGTCCTGAGCAGCCACATCCTTGGAGGATCACTTTTTGGATAAAAGGAGGTAATAAGTCATGAAGTCCCTGCATGTGATGGATGAGGTGAAATGTGTTACAGCAAAAACTTGAGACTTTGAGAAAAAAAAGAATATGAAGGAAACAAATTTATCTGCCTGCTTGACTATTTCATTCTTGTTCCCAGGCTCCCCTTTTCTGTCCCCATTTATATGAAACTGGAAATGTGTCATACATGGTGGCAAAAGAAGACAAAGAGCTGTAGGACTGTGCCTACTAGCCTGAAAGTGAGGGCACTTGCAGGAAGGAAGCAGATCTCAGCCACAGAAAGAAATTGAACCACCATCACCTATGTGCTGCATACGTTTAAACTGCTTTATTGAAAAAAAAGTATGAGAGCGTGCAATACAAGAGGGGCAAGGGGAAAGAAGATGAGAAAGAGAAGAGAATTAACTCACCACCACTACCATCCCCAATATCAGAAATATTGCTAAATCTCCTCTTCTTCATTTCAGTTCGATCGTGAGGTATTTGGAGAAGGGATACCTCACATAAAGAGAAAAATTGCATTTGATATTCTTGCATACAGTTTCTCTTCAGTGTTGAATATGGTGTTTAAATCCTGGAGAGTAAAATACTGCAAAAATATGGAATTTTTACAGATGTGGAGAATGGGGGAAGTTTGCATTTCCTCTGACTAGCTTAAACAGTTTTCTGGGTATTTTTATATTAAATGAAGAACTTTCTTTTCCCATATCTTCTGTAGATCGTGTTTATCTGACCCAGAGCTGTAGATTTACCGTAGAGATGACAGATGTCAGCTAGGCAGTGTAAGCCTCAATTTGCATTATATTTATTTGTTTAGTTAATTCATTATACTTATAATGGCTAAATTAATGCATTTTACTCAGAGTAGAAATTTATTTATGCTGTTTTAAAATTTGATATTTCAGGGGCATCTCTTAAGAAGTGAAATGAGGTCTGAATTATAAAGGAGAGAGAGCGTCAACACTAAATGGGAATTTTGATTTCCAGAAGATTATAGAAGAGATTGTTTAGCTCTAGGTCTGTGATTCAATTGCACACAATACAGGACCTGGCAGAGAAATCAAATTTCAAGTTTCTAAATGCTAAGCATTAAAAAAAAAAGAGACCTTTCAGACCACATGGAACATTTCTTTCATATCCATCCTTGCTTTAACAAAATACTGTGCAAGTTCAAAGTCAGGATAGATTGGTGTTATTGCTTAACTTAGTGCTCTGGCTGAAGATGAAAAATTCATAACTGCTTTCCTGTGGGTACTTTTTGCCCCACATTCTGTGCTTCTGGAAGGTACGCTATCAACATCCATGACACCTCATGTAATAACGGTACAGAAAAAACCCACCCCAAACATCATGAAGACAATACAATCTCCAAAGCTTTCATACAGCAGCTCTGGAAGTACTTCTTGACTGTAGAAGAAATTTCTCCTACTGAGTAAACCAGCCGCTTGAGCGACCAAAAAATTGTGTACATCTGTGAGTAGAACGTCACAATATTAATGAAGCCAAGAACTGCATACTGGTATGGTGAGGACTAAAAGCTACAGAATTCCTTATTGCAGGCAAGTCACAGTCACTTTGATCCCATGGTGTTCCACCAAATGGAGTGGGAATAACTGTGCGACTGGATTTAGGACCTAGAGGGTTTGAGCTGTATGGATGACTCAGTACCAAACCAACCACGGTGCCGGTTTCCTTCTGTTTCCCTGAACCTCCAGCTTTGGTAAGTCCCATGAGTCTAAACTGACTTTGACATGGTTTCCATGTATCCTTTGATATTTCAAAACATCTGGGGTTTGGATTCAGTTCTTAATATGCATTTTACCTTTTTTTGCAAGGCTGATTTTTACAGCTCTGGGTGGAAGACCTGAATTTTTATGTCACAATCAAAAGACACCTTGACGTAAATATGTAATTACATATTATTTTGATAAAGTAGGAATACATCATCTTCCTACTATGAATTGAGTAACTGATAGAAATAAAATATATATTTGATTTGGAGCTGACACTGGATATAATGGTAGGCATAATAAAGTTAATAATGACAAGAAAGGTGTCTTTTTTATGCCATATAATTTGGATCATTTAAAGTAAGTTTATTAAGATTCTTCACTATTGGGTAAACACAGTTCTTATTGCAGCATTAAAGTAGATTTGCCGTATCCTTCAATCTATCTAATACAACAGGTTTTTCATTTTCTTTTTTCCAAATATAAAATTTTGGCTGCCTCAGAAAAAAAGGGCCAGTACACTCATTTAGAATGATATTTTTAAAGCTAATAATCAGCTTTTTGATATTTTTTATTTTTTAACTGGAAGCATAATCTCAGAGCAGCATATTATCAAGGAGAAGAGGGTTGGTCCCCTTATGACGAGAAGTAATTTTCCAGAGCAATCTGAGAAGTTAGTTTCAGTAGTAGTAGAGGGTGTCTTTAAAATGGTGAAAACACCCCTCTAACACAACCCTGAAATAACATACCCCACAAAATTACAAATAGTTTTTATATGACAAAAAATCCTAAATTCTTGAACCAACTTGTGGTTTGTTTGGGAAATTTGGCTGTCACTTTTAATTTTGTTCTTAACTTTTAGATTCTCACTTGTTAGAGTACTAGACACAGGCTTCCACATTTATTTGTTTTTGTTGTTACGTACCCTGTGTTATTAAATTTCATACAGGATTGTGTGCCTATGCCTACCAGTCCTTCTCTTAGTTTCTGACTACATATAGTATGTATGTAGTACATCCAGCTGTATCTCCAGCTTTAGCTGCTTCTGCAACCTCTACTTCTTCTGAATTTAAGCTTTCTTTAATTTAAGCTCTTCTCCTGGTAGCTTCCTAAAACATTTTGAGGAAGCCAAGACTTCCCTGAAGTATCTGAGAAATAGCATAAATAAAGTAAAATGCTTAATTCTCCATATTGCTCTGTTTTAATCATCCTTGGGGGGGAAAAAATAATTCCTCATATAATTCCTCAATCTTTATTAAATCACTGTTAGATTAAAATAAGGTGAAGTAGTTTATGCACTTGAGAAGAAGGGATGTATTCCTTCTTCTGGAAAGATAAAGATTTCTAAGAGTGTAAGTCTCTCAAGTCACTGAACCTCAAGGCAAGGATGAGGGGAACAAAGTCCCACTCATCATAAGTGAAGATCAGGTTCAAGACCACACGAGGAACCTGAACATGAGTAGGTCCACGGGATGCAAACAGATGCCTCCTAGGGTCCTGAGGGAATTTACGGGTGTAGTTGCCACTCTTCATGATATTTGAAAAGTCATGGCCATCAGGCAAAGTCCCAGTGTCTGGAAAAAGGGAAATAGTACACCCATATTTTAAACAGGGTAAAAAAGGAGGACCCTGGTAACCACTAACCAATCATTCTCACTTCTGCACCTGGTAAAATGATGGAACCGATCCTCTTGGAAGTCATTTCAAGGCATGTGGAAGACAGGGAGATGATTTGAGACAGCCAACATGACTTCACCAACACAAGACATGCCTGATTAATCTAGTGGCCTTCTGTGATGGAGTGACTGCCTCAGTGGACAAAACAAGAGCTATAAATGCCATCTAACTAAACTTCTGTAAGGCCTTTGAAATGGTCCCACCGAACATCCTTGATGCTACATTGGAGAGAAATGTGCTTGATAGATGAACTATCAAATGGATAAGGAATTAGTTGGATGGCCATCTGTAAAGTCTTACAGTCGGTAACCAAATGCCCAAGTGAAAGCAGTTCAAGTGGTATCCCTCTGGGGCGTGTACTGGAACCTAATCTATTTAGATGCAGCAGGATGGAGTGCACCCTCAGCAAGTTTGTGGCTGATGCCAGATTGAGTCGTGAAATGTGTTTGAGAGAAGGAAAGGATTTATTTCATGAAGAAGAACCTGATGGCCTTGAGTGGTGGGCCCATGTGAACCGCGTTCAGTTAAACAAGGTCAAGTGCAAGATCCTATGCCTGGGTTTGGGCAATCCCCAGTTACAATACAGATTAGTGGATGCACAAATTGAGAGCAGCCAAACACAGAAATACTTAGGGACATCAGAGGATGAAAAATTGTGCACGAGCCATCATTTTGCTCTTACAACCCAGAAAGCTAATCTTTTCCTGGGCTGCATTAAAAGAAGCATGATGAGCAGGACAAAGCCCTACTCCACTCTTGTGAGATGCTACATGGAGAACTGCATCCAGCTCCGGGGTCCCCAGTAGCAGATAGAGTATACCAAAGGAGAACTAAGAAAATGGTCAGATGGATGGAACATCTCTCCATTGAAGTTAGGATGAGAGAGTTGCTGTTGTTCAGCCTGGAGAAGACTCTGTGGATCCTTTCAAAGTATAAAGAGGGCTTAGCAAGACAGAGACACTGAAGAGACATCACAAGTGAAATAGTTTTAAACTGAAAGAGGGTAGGTATAGAGCGGACACAAGAAAGATTTTTTTTACAGTGAGGGTGGTGAGATTGCCCAAAGACGTTATGGATCTCCCATCTATGCAAGTATTCAAGTCCAGGCTGGATGGAGCTCTGAGCAACTTGGTCAAGTGAAAGGTATCTCTGCCCATGTCGGGACCGTTGGACCTACGTGATCTTTGAAGGTCTCTTCCAACTTAAACTTTTACAATTCTATGATTCTATGAAATGCTCAAAGCATACTAAACAGGAGGCCATAGTAAACAACTGGGCATAGAAGAGGACTGGATAAACTAAGTGGGTAGGAGTGAAGGCTTGGAAAAAATCTTTGCTTGCTTGGTCTGGTAAATACATTTACTTTTGAAGAACATCATCCATCACTTACAGTACAGAGCATAGACTAGTATAATCTTGTGAGGTTTTATTAAGGAAAGTGGAGCAATCCAACCATAAACTAAAAAAGATGGAAAATGTGTTATAAATTAAAAAAAAGAACATCAGGGTTCTTGAAATAACATTACATATATCAAATGCTTAATGCGTTTTACTTTGGTTTACTCATGCTCTGTTTCCTTTTTCTCATCCCCATGTGAAAATGGCCAGCCAGATAAAATATTGCATTCTGTGCACCCAAAAGGTTTTCTTAAAACAGGAATCACACTTAGCCGGCATTCACTTCATGCCTGATGATGCTGCAGACATAAAATGAAATCTCAATCTCATTGCAGTAGAGGAGACCTTGACCACAGGTTTGAAACAAAGTGTAGTCCTCACATCTCCATATAGGAAGCCTAATGAAAAACTGACATTGCTGGACCTCAGATTTTAATCTACTGAATCAGAGAAATAGGTCTCCTTCACAATGTTGGATGCTATTCATCACAAGGAAAAGCTGGTTTTAACACAGACATTATAACATGCAAAAGGAGTTGTGCTTTGTACAAACTTATTTCTACTCTGTACGTTGAAATAGAACAGATGTAGTGGACTTCATTCACCCACTGTAGGTACCTACCTGTGTGAGCAGGTGGGTAGGACAAAAAGTAGGTGGCTGTGAAGGTGTGAGTAGCAATGTCAGGTTACACATCTGTGAGGAAACTATGAGACTTCTGGTTTATTTCCTCACCATATTTACAGTTCAGATTGTTACAAATAACTTTTGGTTTTCATCTGTGATTTGCTGCAGTACCTTAAACTGGCTTCATTGAATTTAGATTCATGTTGTCAGGAGGGTCAGCGCTGATTTCCACAGACAGGTTGCTGTCATTTACTCTTACCCAAAATAGTTCTTAAAACATTTGAAATCTGACTTGTAAACATCTCTATACTCACCTCTTTGAACTGTTTTTGGTTGCAAATCCTTTTTAAGAAGAACTGATCCTTGTGCAACTAGGTGGGCAAGTATCTATTACCAACTATGAATTCACATCCCCATTGAATATTCCACAGGTAATAAGTGAACATGTATTTTTGTAGACGTTGCACCATTGAAATTTGACAGACATCTTCTTAAAATAAAATGCTTTTCTTTTGTGGATATTATTTTTCATTTCTTCTAATTTTATTCGCTTCGTAAAAGATCTGAGCTGAACAGCTGTAAAATATTGTTGCTGTGTTACACAGCACAGTCTGGAAAACCAGTTGAATATGAGGAAATTACCTCAATCTTTATATTTTAGTCCATGGCAATTTATGAAATAGGTAACTCCAGTCCAGGCCAGAACATAAGTGTTTTGGCATTTTATCTCTTTTCTACTGAAAAGAACTTTGTTTAAATTTAAGCATTATTCAAAGTCATTATTCCCCCCAACACCTTGGATTTAATTTCAGTCACAAAACCCTGACCCAAAAAGTCAGACTCACTGTTTGCATCTTTCAATTTATTCTTAGTAGAGCATTATTTTTAGTATTTTTTTCACAATCTTCAACAGTTTCTCCTGTCATTTTGAAAACAAGTTTTTTCTGTGAGTCATTGTAATAAATTATTTCATCAAAGTTCTCTGTAAAAAATTAAAGATAGTATTAGTTGCTTAACTAAAGTTGCTATAATAATACAATATTTAATATATTATTACAATTTACAGCTTTTTTTTTTTTTTCTGACAGGACCACATAGCCCTCTTTTCAATGCTAAGAATCATAGGACATTCCATATAGTTAAAAAACACTGATGCCAGTTTAGCCCATTTCAAATAAAATCCAGTCCTTAACTCTGGAGAAAGAAAATAAAAACAAATAACAAAGAAAAGTAAAAAGAAACAAGATTAAACACAGTTAAATAAATCTACTTTTAACATGAGCTTTCTGTCATACAATTTGGAAGGAACAGAAGAGTAGAATAATTTTAATTGCAAATCCTTTTAACAGAAACGTGTAATTTGTAGCTGCATAGTTCAGTCTGGATCTTTAAAAGGCCAAAAATCTGGTTT
Organism: Ifrita kowaldi; assembly: GCA_013398055.1. Taxonomy (NCBI): domain Eukaryota; kingdom Metazoa; phylum Chordata; class Aves; order Passeriformes; family Cinclosomatidae; genus Ifrita; species Ifrita kowaldi. The sequence continues at coordinate 655,308 of VZRS01014134.1, read as the reverse complement.
TGAACAAGACAAAGGAAAACAAACAAGTGAAACCAAGCAGCTTCTGAAGAACTACATAAATAAATTGTCATGAAGGGTTAATCTAAAAAAATGAAATTATCAGAATTTTAAAATTTCATTTTCACTTGTGGGAGTGAAAATATTATAATTTTTTTTCTTTCTTCTTGTATTTATAATCCTGTGTAAGTTTTTGCATATTCAAACCCTGAATGAAACTTTTTAGAGTTCAGAAAAAGAAAGGTCTATCAAATCAAAGCTCAAAGCTTTGGCTCAACATGACTTTTGCATAGAGCTGCAGCTAATTATTTGACCAAACCCTTGGACAAACTTCAGGAACATTTCAATCTTTCAGCTGATCACACGTTTATTTATCATATCCATGTGAGTTTATCTGTGCTCAGAGGGACTTTGGGCTTTTCAAATCCTCCCTGAAGTCATTGGAATGACTTGCTCTGAAACTGGCAGATTTTGATCCATGGCATTAATCTTAGTTCCATCTAAATGAAAAGCATGAGTCCCATTGAATTCAGTGGACCTGTGGACTAATGAATAGGAAATGATTCATCCCTCTCTGTCGATGAAAAAATAACTCTTTTGTTTCATTAGTTGTTTCTTGGCTTTTCATTATTTAGTTCTGATTTTTATTCTACATGTATAGGAAATATGAAATAGGAGAATTTTACCTCTTATCAAATGTATTTAATTTTTCAGAGGGCTACCAAGGCAAAATTATGTCCTAGTTCAGACTGGTGACACTGTCAGAGAAAGGGAAAGGTTGAGAGAGGGCAGGAGAAAGACTTTTTTTTCTTTTGCACTTGTTTTTACTGGTTTTCTGCAAAACTAACGACAGCTAGTGACTATTTTTCTTGTTTGTCACAGGTCTGATATCTTCCAACTTATGTAGCTGCCCCGCTTTTTTTCAGAGTTTTCCAAGAAAACTGAATATTAGCTGACAATAGTTAAGTGCCACTGCCACATAGGAACTTGATCTTGTAAAGTGCGAGGTGCCCTTCGTCATCAAATGAAGTAACTAAAACTGAGCACAACTGAATTCCCTGTGGAAATAATAATAAAGGCTGTCAAAATTACACAATGCTATCAGGTTATTGACTGCTTAATATATAATCTATCAACATTCCTCAGAGGAGGAAAAGATCCTCTATCTCCTATATGTGCGTAGTAACCAGATCTTGTATATTTATACTAGTCCAATTACTGGTTCATTTACTTGTGTCCACTGGAGAAACACTAGAAAAGAAACAAAAGTAGTTTATCACTGTCATTCAATAGGAGTAGTATGCTGAGTAGAGAGGGACTTATCTGCACTCACAGAAATCTCAGTCACTGCATTCTAGATGGTATCATGTTGCCACTTCATCCTACATCTGCAGTTCATGCAAAAAAGCGGGTGGAGGAGACTGTCTAGTAAAAAACCTTCAGAAACGTGAATCCCAGGTAGACATAGGAACTTCTTGGATGCTCTGAGAATGACCCCAAGAGAGCAAGAGTAAAATAGGACTATCCCATTCTATGTAGAACACTGGCTTAGGTAGCACCTTCCTCAGTAGATTCTTGGCTTGTATCACCAGCTTCTATTGTGTATTATGCTTCATCCGCCTTAATTCAGAGGTGTATATTTGCCACTTATAAGACACATAAAATTTTCGTGCTGCAATGCTCAGTATCCTGACTAAAGATACATTCAAATACATCTTGTAGTGATCTATGAAAATAAATCCCTCTGCTGCCTGATTTATCCCTTTGACAGAAAGTAGCCTTCTTCTATCTTCAATTTCCCCCACTGCTAAAGACTCCATGGAAAGGTTTGTATGTCTCTGTTACAGTTGTCTCAGCTGGCACTCTAGTCTTCATCCAGGTGTCCTTCATTTTCCACTGGAGTAGGACATCACATCTTTTCTCTTGTCCTACCCTGGACAATAAATCCTGGCAAAATTGTACAACAGGAGCAGCTGGAGAAGTAATGCCTTAACTGCTGCAGAGAGATTTGACAAAGACAAGTTGATAAACCCCTTCTGCTGAGATAGACCTCAGTGTGAAAACAGCAAAAGGGTTTAGAGACATATGCAGCTGGCTTACTCAGAAAGCATGCTTATTATGTTTCTCCTGTTTCAGCTGTTTGGGGTGTTCAGTGCACATATTGCATTTAAAGCACAGTAGTGTTTCCTCTGACCTGTGTAGGGTGGCCTGACTGAGGCTGAAGGTGTAAGCAGGGCAAGCACATGCCTCTCTGAAGAGGAAATTGAGTCAATTCCTGTGTGTCCAAGAGATGAACACAGTGTTAGGAGAGAGTGAGAGCCTAGAGGTTGGACTGAAATGCAAATGAAGCAAAGTCAGCACTTTGAACACAGGCTACCCCTTAGAACCCATGGCTGAGACCTCCTGTGCCACTGACAGCCACTGGAACTGCTGGGATGAGGTCTGTGCTGGGATCTTCCTGTAGAAGTCAATGATTTCAAGAAGTTCAGAAGAATAACTAAACTCATAGGAGACAGTATGGTGGAACGAATAACCAAACATGCCCCTTTTGCCCAAATTATTTACTTTTTTATTATAAAATCTATTTCTACAGCTGAAATTCTACCTGGAAATTCACACTCCAGAGTAAGGAATATAAATACAGTAATTTTGCTCTATTTTTTTAATAGGTCTTATCCTTTGGCATTTTTGCTCTACAGTATGCTGTACTTGTAATAATTGTAGAGAACATATATCTTTGTCTCTCTCTTTTGAAACAGGTCTATTTCTATATAGATCTACACCTACACATGCTTTTTTTTGTCTTTTTTTTTTTTTTTTGCATCTCAGTTGTATTTTGAAGAGTTATATCTGTTTCTCAGATGGAATTTCCAAGTTGGCCCAGCCTTTTTTTTTTTTCCCTAGGATGACACTAGTTCTCTCTTCTTTCTTCTCCCCCCAGGGAGACCTCAAGCTTGTTAACATTTGAAAAAGTGCTGGAAAGTACTGGACACCAAGAGGTGGTCAGTAATGTAATTTCTCACAGTTGCTGTAGAAAATATTGGCAAATTATATCCCTCAATTGAGACGGTATGTGCTCCAGTCCTATTTCCCATCAAAACATCCAGCTTTAATGAGAATTATCATACTCAGAACTGGACATATTATTTTCTCAAGCTTTTCTAAAAGACTGCTGACAGCTGCTGGAAGATGGCAAAGTCTCTTTTTACCTCACAAAGGCTGTTTAATTTCTTCTCCACAATGACAAATTTTCTGGTAGTTTGTCCTCTGTGCTCGTAGTTAAATTTTGAAACCCCTTCTTCACCAAACTAATATGAGTAGACAATAATAAGAAAATAGAATCATCCACCATAAATATGCTTTTGCCAATCTCTTGTTAAGACCTAGCTAGGGCTGAACCCAGTGATCTTCTGTTTATGCACTATGCCCATGAGCAATTCCTGAGTAAAGATTATGGGATAACGAATTGAGACCTATGTGCTGCCATGAATTTTTTGTGGGTGCATGCCTTTACCTATATCAAGGCTCACTGAAGTCAGCATGACTCTGAGCCCATCTTGAAGCCTGCCTGAGAAGGGCTCATCACGGGGCTGTGGCACTGATGGGACATACAGTGAAAGTTGCAGTAAGGACCAGGCACGTTCACAGACCCCTTGCTTAGGTGACTTTTCACACAGATCTTGAAATTTCCTAAAAACTAGATCTACTCTGCAAATGAGTTTTTCTTGTGCTTTGAATAGTCACTTAAGACAGGTTTCACTGCGTAAATTTGTGTGCATGTACTATCTTCAGCTCTCATGATAGGCAGGTATCTTCTGTGCAGAGAGGCAATTCTTACAAAAAGGACATTCATTATCATAACAGGTACAGAGAGAGCAGAAGACAATGTCCTTGTCCCTCACTCTTTAATAGAAGAGTATAACTATATGAACTGAGAGTCGCAACATGTACCAGATGAAACCTGCTATCTCTGCTGTTTGAAATACAGCTCTCATTCTTTTATTCTTTCTTCTTTATTCAGGCAGAATAAAATTATTGTTAACCCTCAAGAAGAAATATCTTTGTTTGGTTTGTAACTATTGTTCCACAGATTCTTTGGCAGCTGATGGCTTGGTTTCATCATTTATAGAATTAAAACTTCATTCTAACATTTTATTGGTTTTTTGTCTTTAAATTATGGTGTGCAGAAGGACAGCCTTCACCTGCTATATTAAAAAAAAAAAAAGAAAAAAGATACTGTCTCTTTAATGAAAGAAAAGCATCAATATACTGTATTACTGAATGCAAATGCAATAAGAAATAACATATAGCTCTGGTTATGTTATATGACATTTGGCTTAGCAGTATTAACATATTGCACAAAATCTGCATTTTCCCTATTGCAGAAAATAAGATGATAAAAGACATGGGAAATTAATTTCTTCCATATGATCATAAAATAAATATTCTTTTTTTCTTTTTCTTCTTGTCAGTCATTTGCAGAAATATTTTAGTATTACTTCTTTGTTAAGCCAGCTCTTTATCATGTATGTATTAGGCATACATTACAAGGAGAAATGGAACAAGATGGCAGTTATAGCAGTGGCAAGATGCAAATTTATTCTGAAAAAAAGTAATATGTGCACAATATCAAGCATGCTTAAGTTTGTGCCAGGAAAACTATTACGAATGAAAAATGGATGGGATGGAATTTTGCATCATACATGATTACATGTTGCTTAACTTCATAGAAGAGTCTTTGTCTACTCCTGATGTCCCAGGTACCACCAAGAGAAGCAGCTTACCACACTGCTAGAGTGAAAATGGAAACAGATACCCCAGCAGTATTCAACTGCAACATGACTCTTTGTTTCAGAAATTAAAGAAACAGACCTCAAAAAGATGACAGAGAAAATTCACAGACCATTGAACTGCAGGCACTAACTCCAGGTAGGGAGAGGGGGATGAATTTATTACATCTTGTACTTGTAATTGAAAGTCTGTAATTGTTTTCTGCTTCATTTTCCCCAAGTTTAATTAGGCTACATTATGCATGTGATGTTGTTGTCACTGTTTTTCTTCCTGTCTCTCTCATATTGTATGTAACATGACTGAGTGTAGCCAAGCAGTGGAGGAGTCATTTTTCACTGACACCACTTGAAAACATTTTTATAAAAAAAAAAAGTGATGAAGAATGAAGAAGAGCAGAAAAGAAGAAATAAAATACCTTAAAGATAGCTCTCTACATTAATTCACCCTGAAGCGAAAGAGAAATAATAAAAACTCTTATTCAGGTGCCAATTCAATTGAGATGAACCAGACTAGGTACTGCATTGGTACAGTGTAAAAATAGATGACAGTGAGTGATGGTGTGAACAAAAAACCATGAGGAACATCACACAAACGGATGTTGGATGGCCTTTGCACAGCAGAGGTAGATAAAGGTTATAACAAACTGTTTACTGACCATGTACACTTACTAGAATTAAGAGGTCAGTTGAACAAGAGCTCACCTAGTAAGAGCTTTCTCAACAGTGTGACTTATCAGCTGTTGTACAGTACCAAAGCACTGCCCAGTTATTGCTCCATCACTTTTCAGTAACATTTCTGTCCTTTCAAAAGTCTACATTCTACCATTAGTTAAGGCTTTTTCTTTTGCATTTCTACATTTTCCCCCAATTTTGCATCAATTCACTCTAATTAATACATGTGCCTCTAACAGAAAAGAAAATAAATAAAAAGCACCATGTTTTATTGAACAAAACATAGCATGTGCAAGGAAGGGAAGGGAGGAATTATAGAAACAAACCAGTGCTGAAGAATTTTGCATTAGCTGGTGCTTTTTGTTGTTGTCGCATTTGCACAGATCGTTTTAGGCTCCTCAGTCCAGGTTGTAGCAAAACACTATCAAAACAAATACTCTTGCAAAATATTTGAGCTTCGCAGCTTAACATGTGCATCTTGAACCGCTTAAGCAGCATGATTATCTTCTTTTTGTTTTTCTCCAGAATTTAACAGACCATAAAGTGTATACAAAAACGCATTATGCACCAGTGATTAAATGTTCTTACAACATTAATATTTATCAAGGGGTATTTCATAGCTAGAAAGTAGGTAACTATATTTTATTTCCTAAGAGAACATTTTCTATAGTTTTCCTTCATTTCCCAGCTACACAGCAAACATCTCTAAAGTGCACTTCCCAAGTGTAGTTAGAGAATAGGAAGGAATGTAAAGTTTTTAAAAACAGCCCTTATTAACTTTTCCTTCCATTGATTCTACTGTAAACTCTAAAAAGCCTTTTTAAAAAGCAAATTCTCATACACTCAGCAGGTGAAATGTTCCCACAAAAATAAAAGTAAACAAATTCAAAACCACCCCAAACAATGAAAAATCAGCAATCATATTACAATCTTTTCTCTTGACTACTCGTACCCTAGTATATCTTTACTGTTTTTATTGCACATTTATGAAAACGGTTGTCCTATATATTTTAAAAAAAAATAGTGTCTTTATCTGTGCTAACACATTCTTGTGCATCCTTAATAAACTAGAGTTACTTTCAACAACATGTAGGTATTAGAAAAGCAATGGAATCAAACCAAAGAGATAATTTGTATTGTAGATGTTCAAAGACTTCTAGTGTAATTTTGCTGAGACAAAGAGTTGAATTTTGGAGGTTCTGGCTCCCATTTGTTATGGAAAGCTGCTGGTTATGTGACAGCAGGAGAACTCAAAACGTGATTCACAATGAATGTCAATCCTTCACCTCCAATATGAAGGCTTCCCAACTATTCAACTTGCTGAGCATAACTGGTTTTACTTAGCATATCTAGAAAAGGCTGCTCCTGTTCAACTGACCAGTGAGAAAGGACTGGACTTCTTCAAAACGGGTATTGGAGCAACAGTTTGTTATATATTTCTTTACACTTTTTAACTGTCCGATCCCACCTTGTGAGGAGAGCACTTGTTTGTTCAGCTAAAAGGAACCCCCTTCATGCTCCTTTTGGGTTTGCTCAGTCAACTGTTTTATGAAACAGTGGTAGAGGCACACTTGAATTGTGTACCCATTCATTGTGATTACACAGACAAAAGCAAATGTATGTTGTCTGTGACGGTAGATGGGAAAGGGAAAGGAGATGAATGGTTCCCATGGATAAGAGGACAGTAAGGTTTGTTTGGGGTTCTTTTTGTGGTTGCTTTTTTTTTCTTTTTTTTTTCTTTTCTCTTTTTTGGTTAAATTTTGTTTTGTTGTTCTTTTCATGGGTTTTTGTTGGGGTTTTTGTGGGCTTTCTTTTTGTTTGTTTGTTTTTTTTTCTATATTTTTCTCTTTTTTCCTTTTTTTTTCTTTTTTTTTTCATTTTTTTGCTATGTCATGAAATCATAGCAGTCATTCCTCTAATAGAAACTGACAGGACATAAAAGACAGAACTATCAGATGAACACACACAATGACTAGAAATATATTGACAGAGAAAAGACTTAATTTAGCTTTGAGAAACTGTCCCAAAAATAAAATCCTGTATTAACAAGTGCAAAAAACAAAACAAAAAAAGAAAATCCAAACATTAAAACACAGTGTATAAAATGGTGTGAGAAAGTTAAGTCACCAAACAGCCTTTTAGTCAATAAAAAGCTGTGTTTATGTGTCCTTGTTTGGGTAGCGGCCCATTCTTTTCATTTTACCCAAAAGGTCATTCAAGAAGTGATCTGAGGGTAAAGCACTCAGTCCTTGCTATTTTTGACTGTAGTAATTTGGGCCTGTTGTGTTTCTGTCATGTAAGATGAATCCTTTCTTTTATTCCTCATTGGTTGAATTATCTTCCAAAGTTGTTATGCCTCCAAAGCCCAGTCCTGTTGAGTTCTGTGCTGCTGAGACTGTAAGTACTGTATGTAAGAGAATTAATACAAGAACACACAGTTTAAGTCTGCTGTTACACAGTCTTGATGCTGATGAAACTGTGAGAGATGTCCTGTGACACGTCGTTGAGCCACTTGTTTTTATAGTCCCTTTGGGTTGATGATCTGATAATAGTCCCCATCTGACATCACAGCATTCTGGTTCTGCATTGGTTGGATAGTTTTCATAGAGCCCTGTAGGGTAAACAAAACGCAAGAATAAATACCAGGCACAAGGATTGGCAGAAGTAGAAGATTGAAGGAACAGCTGACATTTAGTCAGAGCTATTGAATCCATATCTTTGGGTGAGACTGAGGCCCTCAGGGATCTTGCCATTCTGTATAATTAGAGATGCTGAAGGAATAAGCACCATCTAACATGAAGCAGCATGAAAAGATCATTCGGCAGAAGTATGATACTGAGCATGATTGTGTAAAGAAGCAACATTTAAAACCAGTTATTGATATTTGAATGATAAAGGTGTTTGAATTCTTCCTTTTGGGGAAGTAACAACCAATGATGAAGTAAGAACTAATCAAAAAGGATGTTTCCACAAAACTGGGACCTTGAAATTCTTCTTTCAGTATGTGAACACATAAAGACAGGCATTAAATAACAAATAATGATGTACTGATGACATTGGCTATTTCAATTTTCAAACCTATGTAAAGGAAACTGCATCACAGGAACAGCTTCCAAACAGAGCCATTCAGAATCTACTTGTTTACCCTACCTCTGAGTTCTTCCAGTTGGATATTGTCTTCAACATATCCCAGAGGTGAAAACAATCTTTCCTTGCCATACAATGATTGGATCTCCTGATGTTTCTGATTATACAGCTAGGTCATTTTTGCCTTTGAGGGAAAGTTTACTGAGGTACTCAGCCTGATCTGATTATGACTTTTTGAACACTAAGAGAACTCTATCATTTTGGAAATTGTCAGTGCTATCTGTATTACTATATAGGAGATTAACATAACCAGAGTGTTCTGTTTGCTTCTCACATACCTTTTTCTCTGATGAATTAAAATAACCTAATTTGGCTCTTTAACTAGTGTTCAAATGTAAGAATGTCTAACATAATGGACAAACACCTTTTCTCCATTTAAACTGATCTTGGATTAAATTCTGCAGTAAATAATATACTCTGTGGTAGAACTAGGTTTTTCTAGGAAAAAAATCTATCTGTGCTGAAATATTAGGACAGTGATTTTGAAAGTAGCTTTATTTCTTGGAACAAGAATCACATTTTCTCTAAAACATCACAACAAGAATATTACTTTCAAAAAGCAATTTAGTCGTAACATTCTTCAGTCCAGGTACCAGATTGCTTGCATTTTGTGAATAACCCATAAAGAAAAGCAGTACACCTTAAAATATGATAAAACTGAATGCTTTGGTTCCTACTTCCATAATATTGATCTGCAACTGAACAAAATATGTGTTAGGTATGCTAAGAATGTTAAGATGCCTATATTGGCACATTTTTACATAGATGACACAATAGTCTGCTATGCTATATATGAGTCCAAATAAATTTGCATTTATTCTTGGATTCAACCAAATTTTTAAAGATACAGGAATGAAAGCAACTTTTTTTGTGTTCTGTAAATTCAGAGTTTATTCTATGGTAAACCTGGCCATTTTTTCCACTTCTGCGATCAGAAATTTAATGCAGCATTCCAAAGGTTGAAAATTATTTATTCTCACTCTAGATCGTAGCTGAAAGGATTGCATTTTTCTTTAAGAAATTCAATTGCATTTTGGAACTTCTGGACAATTGTTTATTGAAGGTATAAAAAAAATAGTCTTATTTTCTGAGACCCATCTTTTGGCTTTTGTATGCATAAGTCTGTTTTTAAACATTGCAACATACAGGCAATGCCTCTCAAAGCAGGGAATTATGATTTGTTCTGCGAACTGCAGTAGCTCAAATGATTAGTAGTAATTGAAGAGACACAGAGAATGCTTAATGCTTTGGTCCCACTGAGGCTTGTTTACTTTTCAAAGTATATTTTCTGCCTTTCTTGTTACTGGAAAACCCAGACTTCCTTTGAAATCAAAGCTATCTATATAAATTGGCAATCAAAAGGTATTTAAATTGTTCGTATGCACTTACTGAATTATAAATAAATTGATGACAACTCCACATTCAAAGACGAATTGAACTTGTTCCTTAATGTAAAATTACATTTCCTCTTTATTTCAATTCAGCAATTAAATTTAGGTCTGGAATTTGCAGTTACATATTAAATAAACAATTAACTACAGAGACACTATTCATATGACAGTGTAGAAAATTTAGATAAATTCAGTAAAACCTTTTGTACTGAACACAACACATGCTCCTCACCACATACTTGTTTGCAGCCATAAATATAAGCTTTTGCCCCTTGGATCTAATTAGTCCGTCTGTTCAGTCAGAGGTTTACAAACGTGTGACTTAACTAAAAATCCAGGGAAGCTGGCTATATCTCCTTGGAAAAACTAGTTTGTTCTTTTATCAAAATATTTATAGAATAATAGAATGGCTTGGGTTGAATGGGACCTTAAAGATCATCTATTTCCAACCTCCCTGCTGTGTGCAGGGACACATTTCACTAGACCAGGTTGCTCAAAGCCCCATCCAACTTGGCCTTGAACACTTCCAGGGATGGGGAGTCCACAGCTTCTCTGGGTAACCTGTTCTGCTGCCTCACCACCCTCACAATAAAGAATTTCTTCCTAAAATTTCTTCCTAAAATTTCTTCCTAATATCTAATCTAAGCCTACTCTTTCAGTCTGAAATCATTCCCCTTGTCCTACCCACCCCACACTATTGTAAAAAAGTCTCTCTCCATGTTTTATGCAGGCTCCCTTCAAGTACTGGAAGACCACAATTAGGGCAGCCAAAGCCTTTTCTTTTCCAGGCTGAAAAATCCCAATTCTCTTAGTCTTTCCTCATAGGAAAAGTGCTCCATTCCTCTGATCATCTTGGTGTCCCTCCTCTAGACTTGTTCCAACAGGTCAATGTCCATCCTGTGCTGAGGACCCCAGAGGTGGATGCAGTGTTCCAGGCGGGGTCTCACAAGAGCAGAGCAGAGGGGCGGTGTCACCTCCTTTGCCCTGCTGGCCATGCTGCTTTTGATGCATCACAGGACACATTTGGCTTTCTGGGCTGTGAGTGCACATTGCTGGATCATGTTCAGTCTCTCATCCACCAGCACCCTCAACTCCTTCTCGGCAGGGCTGCCCTCGATCTGTTCATCCCCCAGCCTGTGCTGATATCAGGCGTTGCCTTGACCCAGGCAGCACCTTGTACCTGGTCTTGTTAAACCTCATGAGATTCCCATGGGCCCACTTCTAGAGCTTTTCCAGGTCCCTCTGGTTGGCACCACATCCTTCAGGTGTGTCAACCACTCCACTCATNCTAATCTAAGCCTACTCTTTCAGTCTGAAATCATTCCCCTTGTCCTACCCACCCCACACTATTGTAAAAAAGTCTCTCTCCATGTTTTATGCAGGCTCCCTTCAAGTACTGGAAGACCACAATTAGGGCAGCCAAAGCCTTTTCTTTTCCAGGCTGAAAAATCCCAATTCTCTTAGTCTTTCCTCATAGGAAAAGTGCTCCATTCCTCTGATCATCTTGGTGTCCCTCCTCTAGACTTGTTCCAACAGGTCAATGTCCATCCTGTGCTGAGGACCCCAGAGGTGGATGCAGTGTTCCAGGCGGGGTCTCACAAGAGCAGAGCAGAGGGGCGGTGTCACCTCCTTTGCCCTGCTGGCCATGCTGCTTTTGATGCATCACAGGACACATTTGGCTTTCTGGGCTGTGAGTGCACATTGCTGGATCATGTTCAGTCTCTCATCCACCAGCACCCCCAACTCCTTCTCGGCAGGGCTGCCCTCGATCTGTTCATCCCCCAGCCTGTGCTGATATCAGGCGTTGCCTTGACCCAGGCAGCACCTTGTACCTGGTCTTGTTAAACCTCATGAGATTCCCATGGGCCCACTTCTAGAGCTTTTCCAGGTCCCTCTGGTTGGCACCACATCCTTCAGGTGTGTCAACCACTCCACTCATCTTGGTAACATCTGCAAATTTACTAAGGGTGCACTCAATCTCTTCACTAAAAAAGATATTAAATAAGACTAAGGGCAGGACTGGCCCTTGGTGAAGCCATGTTGACTTTCTCAAATCACCTTCCCATTCTCCATGTGCCTTAGCATAGCTTCTAGAAGGATCTGTTCCATGATCTTCCCAGCCACAGAAGTGAATCTGACATGCTTGTAGTTCCCAGCATCTTCCTTCACCTATCAACTATTATCCTTTTTAAAGATGAGCTCAATGTTGACCTTTTTCAAGTCATTCAGGACTTGACCTAAATGCCATGACTTTTCAAATATTATGGAGAGTGGCTTGGCAACTACATCAGCCAATTATCTAATTACCTGTGGTCTCTGGGGATGTAACACATTGGGTCTCATAGATTTATGTATATTCATGTTCCTCAAGTGGTCATGAACTTACAGTGGAAGGGACTTTTCTCCCCCAGTCTACATCCCGTCGTCCACCCAGTCAAGAGATATAGGAAGAGACGTTGACATTGAAGACGCAGGCAAAAGTGTTGTTGAGTACCTCAGCCTCCTCCTCATCCATTGTTATCGGTTTTCCAACATTGTTTATGGGGGTACACCTTCTCTGGCCTTCCTTTCCTTGCTAATACACCCACAGAAGCCCTTCTTTTCATTCTTTGCATCCCTTGCCAAGTTCAGTTCCATCTTCCTCTTGGCCTTCCTTGCCCCATCCCTACATAACCTGATTTCATCTCTATGCTTTTCCAAGGTTACCTGTCCTTGTTCCCACTGCCTGTGTGTTTGCTTCTCTCCCTTTTGTTTGACTTTTGTTTTGTTTAAATATTAAATACATGCGTATAAGAAATAAAAAGGATTTCTTGAACCACCAAGGCTTCCCCCTTCCTCTTTTGTCTTTATAGTTCAGTTTGTAGACATCATTACTTTATGTTATTTGGATATTTGGGAACTGTATTCCTGAGGCTGACCTGCCAGCTGTTACTGGCTTGAAATGTATTTTGCTTTTCACTTTTTTACTTAAAATTCTCAGTTCTTCATTTCCCAGCTTTTCCCAGCACTCAGCTATCCTTCACCAACATAAATCTTAGTCCATATGGAGGTTCTTGGACCTTTGTTATAATCAAGGATCTAGAATTTGCCAGGAGATTTTTGGTTTCAAACTATTTTCCAGACAGATATACTTTCATTCGCAAAGGTCGTGTAAAAGCTCTCTCCTTTCTTTGTAACCAGGTAGAATTTTCTCCACATGAAGATAACATTTTGAGGATCAGCATAGAAGTCACATCTGTAGGGACTGTGTGTTACTAATGCTGATGCAAGTATTAAGGTTACTGGTTCCACTGAGATTGTTAATGGAGACATGAATAGATAAATCCTGTATGTCCTGCTCAGATGAATCAGACTGAAAAAGGAGTGACAGCATAAATTTCATATTCACTTTGCGGAATGTGCTTTGGGGAAAAAGCAGCTAACCCCAAGCAAGTGCTTACACAAAAATTGAAATCACAAAGACTGTCTATGCACGCAAGGTCTGCTGATCAGCTAGATCACCATCTAACTCAGAGGCTGCTGTGGTTTCTGCCTGGGCAGTTGCAGGAACCAGCCAGTAAAAACACTGGTTCCATCCATATGACTCTCAGCACTGTCAGGATATGTGACACTTGTGGCTGGATTTGAATCTGCAGCAGGTGATCTGACTTGGCTTCTTGGTTTCTTTGCTACAGAAAGAGTTATGGAGCCATAGTATTCTGCATCATGGGAAACAGGTCTGGTTGATATATGTGTTGCTGTTGCTGGATAAGTATTTGGGAAGCCACAGAAACAAAACAGATCTTATGATATGTTATGCTTTTTTCCTCTTTTTCTTTCTGTAGAGCTCTAACCTGTGGTCATTTTTCACATAGATTTGTGATTATTTTTGAGAGATATATGAAGCTTCTTGTGCTTGAAGAAAAGACCTTGAAATGAGATAAGTGGATGTAGTATACCAGAATCTTTGAATACTCCATTTTATTGTAAAGCCCAAAGTAAATAACGTCTGCCAAGAGTGATCCATCCAGCAGTGACATCATTGTATCAGTGAATGCCAGCACTCTGCATGGCATTTCTGTTTCTGAGGAATTATTTCTGAGATTTTAATATTAACATTTTCCAACTATGGAAGTCAAGAGAACACATTAGATATTATATGAATAGATTTCACTGCTTGCTTACAACTGATCTGGAAGCCAGCACTTTTTGATCTCGTCAAGATGGTCTTCTCAAATTCTAAATTGCTGTGTCTGTGATGCATTATGATGATTAGACATGTATTTTATACCCTTCATATTATAAAAATGAAATAAAATTATATGTAGAAGAATATCAAAGATGAATAAATTATTCTTTAGTCAAACAGATTATTCTTAAACTGGTGAATAAGACTGTTCAGCTCTTTTGAAAAGGCTAACTTCCATTACAGACTCCATTCCAGCTGTTGGAGGAGATCTGGGTTGGAGATCTGTGTTTCATTCTTTTAATTTTTTTTTTTATCACTATATGTTAGTTATTATTGCAGATAGTTGTCTCATGAACATTTTCTTATGTGTATGTGTCCACACCCAAGAAGAATTCACTGTGTTTCTTCATGATACATTAATTTCTTCCCTAAATTATGCATAGGGCCAATTTCCTGCTGCTGGTGTAAATCAGTATTACCCCTCTAAAACGGAGAAGCTGCAAGACAGAACAATGAGTAAATAGCTGACTCTCAAAACTATACAATGATGATTTTTACCTCTACTGTTTTGAGATACAGGAAAACTTGCTTCTAGAAAGCATTTGGCTTTTCCCAGTGCCCTCCAGTTTTGCTTCTATGTGTAGAATCTTTGATCAAAAGGATGTACTATTGTAATATGACACAAAAAGGTCATACATATCTAAGTACTGTGATATCAGTTTAGGGATATCAGTAAGTTAATTGTCTGGGTCATTTTTATAGGGGAAGAAAATGTACAGATAATAAACCTATTGTGATATGGGACCTCACTCATGGGAAAGCCCCAATTTGCAAGACTAGAAGAACACGAGACTCAAAAAGATGAGCTGTTTAGTTGACAGATTTTGCTGCAAAAACCATGTCAAATTTTCTCTGTAAGCAGATCCATAGCTACTAATGATTTCAACCATGCTTAAAAAACATAAAAAGGATTTGTCCTGCTGTGTTAGCTTAATATTTTGATATTTTAGGACCTATTAAGAGGTGCAGACAGGAGGCAAATAACACATTATTATGAGATATTTTTAGAGGAAGAATTTGGATCAAATATATAGGCTTTTTTGAATTTGTCAAGAACAACATAAAGCAGATTGAATTCAGAGAGATTTTCTCTTCTTGAATTGTTCTACAAAAAAAAGAGATAGATTGTCTTGCTTTCTATATATCACATTTTCTCAAGGAAATTGCTTTTCAAATTGCACTGAAATCAGGGCATCTGTTTTGAAACAGACACGCTATAGCTAAACCTGTTGGTGAAACCCAGTCACACATTTGCCCCTTGAGAGGAAGCTGCAGTTTAAAGAATTTATCCTAATACTTTTGCTGAGCTTTGTTAGGCATCAAACCTCTTCTACAGATTGATGAGAATTCTCTGTAATAATTCTCACTATGTCTTTGGGAACGTTAGCATATGCTATGAAGCATGACTGACGGTTTCATTTCCAGTAAATTCTTTACTCTAAAGGAGGTGGAGTTTCTATGGAAGCGTTACTTTGCATGGATCACATAAACATACGTTATTGTTATTTGCCAAAATTTGATTCATGCTCCGTGTTCCAAACAACTGAGATGTTAATCAGAACAAACAAAATTAGGAGTCTAAATTTATATGAACTGAAAGATATTAGTGATTTAAAGCACCGGAATCACCTGTTTACTTACCTCTTCTCTCCCTTTACTTTCTACTAACTGGAAAGTATCAGAAGTCTGTTCAACACAGGATAATAGACGAATTTGATTCGCCTCTTGATGGCAGAAGGCTTGTTCTGATGGCACTGCTCTTAGGAGTTTTAGGAAGTACTAAAGGGTGCCATGCTACTTTTGGAAGAAGTTAATGCAATGCATCTCTGCCTTGTTGCTGCTCACTACATTCCCTTCCTTTCTTTCAAAGTGGAACTCTCCTTCTCCATTAAATGCCATGACATCTTTTGTACAGATAAAGAGTGTGAGCATGTGGCTGAGATTTCCTGCCTGAGACTTGATGCTGGGTGATGACCCTGTTATATCACAGGGCACAAAGAGTCATAAGTCATGGTCATTACAAAGAAAGCCCTTACCAACACAATTAGCCCTAAATCTGCACTCTAAAGTGGTCCAGACTTGGCACATGGACAGCAGTTTCTCTCAGCAGTCAGAATAGGCTATGTCCATGTTAAGTAATTTTGGGACTACGAGATCTGTACAATGAAGCAGCTGGTACTGAGTATCTATCTCATGTGAACCCTAAATGCCCCTGAAGGAATTTTTCCTCACTCTAGCTGTAGTCTAATTGTGTACACCAAATGTGCATTAATGGTTGGGACATGGTGGGGTGATGATGTAACCCATCTACTTATTTAGTTAAGGAAGAGATGACTATATTTACAATAGAAAACAATTCTACTGGTATGAACACTGTTTTCTTAGGAGTTACAGTTAAAACTTTGACCTGGAACTTTGCATGAGACTAATTCACTGTAATTTGCCCTGTGTGTGTATGTACACCTGAAAACTATTGTTATCTCCCTCAAATGAGATTCTGGTTTGCATGGGCAGTTCTAGACAGCTGAGCTCTTGAAAGAAACATTGGATGAAACCACTGGAAACTTTAATCATATGGATATGAACTCCAAAGGTCTAAACTGAAAGTAATCCCTCAGTTTTAATGAATCTGAAAATAAAAACCAGCATGCTACAACACAGCACCTGATGGAAGGATGAACTTCTTTCTTTCTGTCCTGGAAGAAAGGGGACGAGAAGGAAACACTTAATAGAAAGGAGGCAAGAACGGGACACTAAATTCTTTCTGTCTAACTGTATATTCCCATAATCAGAACCATACTGTGATTCTGATTGTTTTGATTAATCTCCCAAGCACTTTCTTTTGCACTGCAGTTGTTCCACCCTCATATGCATTTCTACAAAAGATGAGTTCTGGTGATACATAACAAATGCAGCATGCACATCCTTTCCCTACTATATGCTTTCTTTGGAGGTGATCAAGTCAGACATTCTCAGGCTAGAATAATTGTAACTTTTTACATGAGTTCTTCAGGAATTTCCAAGAAGTCACTATTAATCTATATTATAAATGACACTTTATTTTCTTTTTAATTTAATGACAAATACAATGGCTGCAGTATTTCTTGGGGAAAAATAGCTAGTACTATGCTGTTTTCTCGTCATGTAGACCTCCCAAGGAAGGGTAAAACCCTTGTTATTATTTCCTTTTACAGCCTCCCGTATTCTTTTTTTTTCAGATTCCAACACCACAAAAATCCTGCCCTGAGAGGAAATGTGGGTTCCCTGTTGTCCACCAGTGCTGCCATGCCCTCACCTCCAGCAGGTCTCCGTGCTCTGACTCACTGCTGTGGTAGCACAGGATTGAAAGCGGAGGTGGCAGCTCCTACTGCCAGGGCACCTCCCAGCATGGAGATATGGAGCCACACCAGCCTCTACCTGGCTGCAGCGGGAAAACTGCATGTAATGTTTTTGTGTTCATCCTGTGCTCTGGGCTTTAGTCAATACCAAATAAAACCAGCTATCCCTTGTATACCTTTTCTTGTTACTTGACACCTAAATGTTAAAGAAAAATACCTTTTGACCTTAGTTTTTTGTGTTTTTCTAATGAAGAGACAGACCAATAACTAGAAATCTCAGAACCTGTACGCCAGACAGAAACTCACAGAAAGTGCAGTAGATGTCCCTCAAGACATGGGTGACCTGCTTTCAGCTGTTTTTCTGCAAAAGGATTTCAAGTTATCTGTCAAGTCACAAGCTATGCTGAGGTAGAGTGTTTTGTCTGCTGTTGAACTCACGGTACTTTGCATAAAATAAATCTGTTTTTATTAAGATGCAGAGAGGTATGATTCTTTATTCCCACAGCAGATTATAGTTTAATTTATCATTTTTTAGTGGCAGAAAGTACTCTTACGGTGAGCTGCTGCTTAATAAGAGTGAAAATGGGCCTCTATTCCAGACAAAGTTTGAATTGCTCCCTTGTACCTGTCCTCATCATCTTCTCTTGCACACAACTGTCTAGGTTCAGCATACTCATTCCCATGGTGTGTGAATACAAGCTCTGCTCTGCCGCTGCTGGATTTGGACTTGAGAGGACAAAAAGTTCAACCAAATATTAGTTAGTGGACTGCTGCGATGAGATTTAGGTCACCCTGATTTTAAGTGTCTGCAATAAGACCCTGGTGACTAACAGCAACTACAGCAAATAGAGTACAGCCAGCAATGTGAGCAAGCCCTCTCATCAGGTGCAGGTGCCTACTTAAGGCGAATGAAAGAGCTCTCGCCTCTACTGACTACACCAGTGACTCTAGTGAGAGCTTAGTCACAGAGTTTACATATAGATAACCACATTATTAATACCTGCAATAAAATGAGTTTAATCCTCCCCTAAAGCTGCTTTTTTCATCCCAAATTCAGACATGTCAGTAATCTTTTCAAAATCATCTATTTTGTGTGTTTTAGGAAGGAATTTGGATTATGAGTTATACTAGGAAAAAGAAGAGATGGATATGCATTTCCTCACAGATTTTCTGGAATACATGCCAAGATGATTTTGTTTACTGTTGGTTTGGTTTCTTGTCATTGTGTAGTGTGTGTGTACATGTGTATATACATGAACACGCAGACATACATATAGATTGTGCACTTGTGGTAAACAAAGTTTTCCTAAGTCGCTCACTTCTACTATACTTCTTTAAACTGGAAAACAATGTTCACTTGCTTACTGCATATGCATATGGGAAGGCTATTTATTAATTTTTACAGAATGCCTTCAACTGCTAAGCACCACTACCTTATAGATGACAAGGAATTGTAACTCAGCTCACTTTTCATTGTATTTTCTTTTGTTTATGGACGGATATTCCCTGATTGTGTGCAATTGGCTTTATCTTCAAGGAAAAAATCCAGTAAATACCTTGCAATCAGAATCACCCTAAATCCAAACACAGGGTATAAGGTGAAGTGAGTTGCCATGATCCTTATGCCTGCATCTGAGATGGTATATAAAATTTATGGATTTTTATAAGTGACTCTGTTTTTAAGTAGTTTACCTTAGACAACTTATTTACTATCAAGATTTCCAGTGGAGCCCTAATGTAGAGGTGAAGGCAGTTTAATTTCCAATATTTGGACAAGGGTGTCAAATGATCTAAGTGTTGAAATTTCTTTTTACCAATTTACTGGGAATAAGTTGCCTGAATATCTTCAAGATTCTCAGATGATATTCTAGGCACCAGAAATCTGAAGATAACATTGGTATAAGCTGAAATTTTGTGTGGATGATGCTCATCCATTCCTGACAAAAGTATCTGGTACCTGAGATATATATTAGCAATACCTTTTAAAATGAAAAAATATTCACAGAATGTAACAAGACTCAAGAGGAAACAAGCAATGATTAGTTCTTCACAGGTGAACAACTGAGTTTTAAATTTCTTCGCAAGTGAAAGATCTTTTCTTAAACACTTTCTGAGAGCTGCTGCACAATTTTGAATGCTGTGCTTCAGATTCTTTATTCATCTGGCATAAGAATGCAGGCAAACAAAGGTAAATATGCTAAAAACTGGACCTGCCTTTCTCCTTTTTTCTGGATATTGCATGATATGCAACCTCTTTACTCTGAGCATTGCATGACATGAAGTAACAGAAATCATCCACAAAATTATTAACTGTAAAAAATAACCAAAACAAGCTTCTTGTAGCAATTTTGTTTTGTAAAGCTGATGACTGGCAGGCTGTATCATAACTGTGCATTACTGGAGTTGAGCTCAAATCCTAGCACCTCCAACAAATCTTTCTGAAGTGGAATACCTTCAGGCTCTCGGAGTTAGAGCTAAATCCCTGACATTTAGAGTTATGAAAACAATTGAAATTAGTTTTTCTATACTATACCTGTACAGATGAAACTTGATAGTCCTCCATAGATGACATCATCATTGTCTGGTAATATAAAGGGACACCTCGTTTGAACCTCCAAACAGTATTGCTTGCAAGGAATTCTGTTGCTGCAGTGAAACTGTGTGACTTCAAAATACTGGGAACAGAGCCAGGCTTTGTAGACAGTCTGGAAAAAAGAGAAGAACCAGAAATATAGATGGATGACAATAGCACTGTCATTATTAGAAGAACATACTGTACTGCACACCTACATTAATGCTGCTTTTGGAAGAAAATTTTGAGAGAATATAACCTGGGTAAAATTCACTCTTAACTTTTGACTGTCCTCCCACTTCAGAAATGAAAACTCCAGCCAAGTCATTTAAAAGCAACAGTTAGTCAGAACCAGGCTTATGCTATGCTATTATCTCAGTTTGCAAACAGGTATGTGTCTTAGATTTTACTTTTTATTAGGCACACGCAGGCATGGAACACCCCCCTGTCCCTGCACTTTATCATATGCTAAGTGACATCCCAATCTCGTTTGGAACGGGACAAGGACCAATTTATGAAAGTGCATGCAAGAAAGAGTTGAAAACTGGGCTCGTGCCATGTCTGTCTTTATTTCATCTAGAGCTAAGCTATCAGATTGCAATAGATGGTGCTGCTTCCCTTCAAATAAAACCTTATCCAGCCTACGGCATTAAAACATGCATTAGCGTTCCTGAACACCAACAGCTGTAGACTAGGGGATAAATCTGCCACAGTGAGAACCAATGTCTACATTTGGGTGCTAAAAGGAACGCTTTAAAGGTGGTCTCATCTGATGCTCCATAGCCATGGCTGCAGGACCTGTGATTATTGCAATTACTGTCACCATTTAAACAGAAAAGTAAAATAAACATGCTGATTTTAATTTTTACTACCTTTTGTCTTCCAAACAATTATGTTTGTCTTTAGAATTAAACTCCTCTGGACACGAAAAAGTTTAATGTAAAATAAGATAGGACACCAGGCTACAAGGGTGATAAGAAACCTGTGTGACTGAGTACAGAGAGGTTTGCTTGTTGCCCATTTTATTTTCCACTTAACTGTTTTGGAGTACATTATTTACTGTCTAGATACTTACTATCTAGGTTGTTACAGAACAACTTTTTTTTTTTTCGTATTTTTTAATTATCTGAAAATCGTAGTAACAACCTTTCATTAATCACAGACTGAAAACCAATATAGTCAGCTGATCAATTCCCTTCTTTCTAGGACTGATTTAATAAAAAGGAAAACTGACATCTGAAATGACCAATCTAGATGAAAGTTTGGTTTATTTCAGTATGTTCCATCTCATTGGTTATAATTTTATGAATGTCAATAACAGCATAAATTGTATAACCAATTTCAATGTAGTAACCCCAGCATCACAAATCTTCCATTTTAGATTGTTTGCAACATTGGCAGGTATGGGTAAAGTTGCTAGGTCATAAAATGAAGCCTTTGTTACTAACCTATGGCTTGTGATTATCCCTTTATAGCATTTTTTGCCTACTGCATTCTGTAGAACATGGGGTTTTTTCATTACAAATTCAATTTTAATTGCTTACTAAGGTTTCATATCCACAGTACATGAATAATGAGAAGGAAGACCAGGAGATGTATGTACCTTTTGCTCTTAAATAAACTTTTGAAGAGAAAGTGGTTTTCCCACTGTTGATTACATCATCCACCACATTTTTGATACTTTAGTTGCTTTACTGACATTTGCAACAATAAATCACAGAATCACAGAATATGCTGAGTTGGAAAAGACCCACAAGGATCATTAAGTTCAACTCTTGGCCCTGCTCAGGACCATCCCCAAAAGTCACACCATGTGTGTTGCCCATATACTTCCTGAACTCTGTCAGGATGGTGCTGTGGCCACTTCCCTGGGGAGCCTGGTCCAGTGCCCAATCACCCCCTGGGTGAAGAACATTTTCCTACCTAAATCTCTCCTGACACAACTTCCTGCCATTCCCATGGGTCCTCTCCCATGGGTCCACTGGTCACCTCAGAGAAGAGATCAGTGCCTGCTCCTCCTCTTCTCCTCACAAGGAAGTTGTAACTGCAGTGAGGTCTCCCCTCAGTTGCCTCCAGGCTGAACAGACCAAGTGACCTCAGCCACTCCTCATACGGCTTCTCCTCAAGGCCCTTCATCATCTTTGTTGCCCTCCTTCGGATGCTACCTAATAGCTTTATATCTTTCTTATGTTGTAGCACCCAAAACTGAGCACAGGATTCAAGGTTAGGTGAAATAAAGCAAGCGTTTTTCTATTTTTAATTAGTGAGCATAGTCAATTGGTTGGAAACAGGAATGCTGGGTCTGGTAACAGTTATACATTCACAGATGCTCTTTCCTGATCACTAACACCTTAGACCTGTTTAGTATGAACCCACATGTTCTCTTCATAAAATAGATCTAATAGGAGTAAGTTGCTTAATGACTCATATTTGAAAGTGTACATCAGTTTTTAGGAAGGATATTGAGCAGTGCACCATACATGGCAGCAAGAAAATGAGCAAACCCGTGTGTCTCCTTAAGCAAGACAGAAAATGTTTATTCAGAAGCAGAAGTAAATAATGCAATCGTGGGCTTCTGTGAAGATTTTTGTGTATCCAATCTCAGTTCATACAAATCATCTTCCTCCTCTGATTCACAAATCCTCAGCTTTTTCCCAAAATTACATTTGAATTCTTGTCCGTATTTCTAAAGAATGCATGAGTATACCTGTTCCTGAGATCTGTTTCTCAGATGAATGCCTCCCATTCTGTATCCTATTTTCTTTTCCCTGCAGCTGATTTCAAACTTGTCTGTAGTCTATATTGATATTTTTAATATTCTTGTTCCCTTTCGCCCTGTTTTACCCAGCGAGGCTACACAGAGTACTAGAAAAGGCTCATCCATGATGTCTATCTGTCAGTCCACTGCCTTCACAGCTTTGGCCTGTGCTAATTCTTGCATTTCCAGATAGTGCTCAGCCATTGTCTGGAAAAAAGTGTATGCCAAGAACTGCACCCATTAAGCACTTTTGTCTTTTTCTGGAGAAAAAGGAAAAATTATGTAGGTGTTTGCGGTTGAGCTGTACTGGGTTACCTGGTAGACCAGAACGTAGTCCCTCTCTCCTCTTACCACTACAGACATCATTTAGATGCCTACTTTCCTAACAAACACCCCAAATAATCTCTCCTACCCTTCCCGGACTTTCTAGGTACAAAAGGTTTTACACAGCCATCCTACTTTCATGCTTAAATGTGTGCTACGCAGGAGGGAGTACAGAAGTGGAAGAATCTATCTCCTATTTGTTCATGTAACTCTGCCCAACAGTATTTGCATAGTTCCACGGCTGACCTAGCTGAGTAAGAAGATCCAGAGCAGACCAAAGTCTTTTCTCTGTTTCAGGGACAATGAGTAGTGGCTTTTTAGCTTTAGTAGAAGTCCATAATCTGGAACTGAAATTTCTTGAATTTTCTTGAAATTTTCCTGATAGTAAAGCAGATACTATGGCCTTTGATCGGCCAGTATTCCTTCTTTTACCCAGGAAAATATAGATTTTGTTTAGTTGGGAATTTTTCTCTACCTCCTAGCAAGTCCAAAATGCTGATTTTCAGAGCCTTAAAACATGCATTATGTAACAAGGCCTGAAACTAATAGTGAAATACACATTGGCCTGTATATTGAGTGTGGTGTTCACCTTACAAACTATGCTTCAATATGAAGCTTTTTTCCTTCTTAAAGAACATCAACAGCTAAACTCAAATACTTATAAACACAACAAATGTTTATCTTATAAAATATTTCCTATAGAAAACTTTTAAGTATTAGTTAAATTCTATTAGTGTTTTCGTATGTAATTTTCAATGTGTCAATGGAAAAGATGGAAGGTAGATGTGAGGACACCATGTGTTAAATGGCCAGAGGGAGGAAAAATCCTCTATCTTTTCCATTAAGTCTTCTAGAGCAGAATCTTCGCTCTTTCAAAACATGCACTTTCTCAAGATACAAGTCTTGCAATAAAACAAATGCCTTGGATTACATTTCAAGGAAAGGAAAGAGGGGCTGTGGCAACAGTGGATGAAGTTCTCACTGTATTACATCCTCATTTAAAGGAAACAAAGCTAAAAATAACTCCTAACATAAACTGAACTAAACTGAGTTATAAGATGGGAAAGCTACATACATTATAGAGAAAATGTAAGAATAAACAATTATCAAAAGCCTTTGAAAAAAAAGAGGCAATCTAGTGATTTTAAAAAAATAATTCAGAACTTTAGAAGACAGAATCATTTTTATTAACAGATACTTTAGTCATTGAAGTCAAGATACCAAAACCAAACAAAACTAACACGATGAAGATTTATGATTTCTTAAAATTCCAACTTTTTCTACGTATTATGATCTTTTATATACGTTGTACATATATAATGTAGAAAAAAATATAATGGTCTTGTGTTTTCAGCTGGCTTGGGAGATGATTGAAACCTTTGAAATATAGTACTAATAGAAATCTGGCAAACTGAACTCAAAGAACAGAAAAAACCTCATGCTTTTCTGTTGGTTTTATTTTTGCTCTTTCTTAACAAGGGAAAGAACTAAGATAAACTGGATTATTGATGCATCATGGCAACCACATAGACTAAATACCTCAATATATCTAAATATCTCATCTCTTTACCATTAACATAACTTTAGACAATACATTTGAAAGAGATACAGTCCTGGCTATTAGATGAGACACAGTCATGGCAAGATAGTATCACATAAGAATGAAGTCATTTTTCACGCACAGAAGCATACCTATAAAATCTCAGAAGGATTTAGTGGCAATTTTTCCCACCTAGATAAATTAAATCTACCTTACTTTGTACCTGTAGGAAAAAATTAAGATTAAACTTTTGAAAAAGTGCACCAGTTAATGATGGCTTTATATACCTATATTCGTGCGTATGAGTGTCCATCTAGAATGATCATAACCAAAATCTTCTTAGTTTTGAGTTATTAACAATATTGTGATAAAAAGTTATTATTATCAATTGGGCAGATTAATTTATTATTTGGCATTCATTTTATTTCTACTGTACAAGCTTCAAGCAGAAAAAATATTCTATGACTTCAGTGACCAATAGCCCAACACAAATAACCAGCTTCAGCAGTTCAAAGAATGAAAGCTTCACAAACAAACTAGACATTAAACTGCATCTACTTGTCAAATGATTAGAGGTAATAAAAGGATTCAGAATTAAAAGGAAGAAAGCAAGGGGGAGGGGGGCAGTATGGAGAATTTTGAGAAACTAAAAGGGCACAATGTGTGCTTTTTCTCTCAGGACATTAGGAAGAACACTTATTTTTGTCTTTGCGTGGAGACTGGCAGTCCCGGTATTGTCTCTTTTTCAGATATTTTGTATCTCATATCACACATGAGGTTAGACGGTGTCTGAGTTTTTCTTTCTGGTCTTGAAAGGCAACCAGACAGAGTTCTTAGTTAGTACTGTTACATTAATCACCTAGAGAGGGGCCAGGAGCTGCTGCCCCCAGTGTGGACAGTACAGCTGCGTAGAACAGTTCATTGGCTGACCACAGCCCTGGTCATTACACTAGCAGGCTTCCAACTGGCTGTGCAACAGGAAAAAACTAATTTTAACAAGATGACCTTTAAGGTCCCCTCCAACCCAGGCCATTCTGTGATTCTATACTTCTAAGATTCTATGCTTCTATGATTGTATGATTGTATGATTCTGTGCTTCCATGGTTCTATGATTCCATGATTCTGTGATTCTCTTTGCTAAGACTGCACAACCAACTGGAAGATAAAGTTTTATTTACCATGCATCTATGCCCACAGTTCCTGTCCCTCCCCGTCTCATTCTCACTCACTCATACATGCACAATACACATGATTCCGGATAACCTGAGCTGTGTCAAAACAGATTGAGTACGTAGCCTTAATCATCTGAGTCACACTGCATGAGAGGTATCAGTAGAACACAATGGAAAAGCTCAATCAGTTTCATTCTCTATGGCTGTCAATTCTTCCTGGTTTTCAAGACATGAATTCAGCTCACTTCTGCCCCTTCCCCTGTTGTTTCTGACTGTCATTTCCAGGAAGTTTTTTAACCATTTTCCATAGAAAAGATTTCTTTTCCTCACTGAGGAAAAGCTTGATGTTATTGGCTGGGCTGTCAGAATAATTACACAAAAGGGAACTTAAAAATCATCAAATAGCTCTTACTGTGTAGATGTGGAGGATGGTGGGAGGGAAAGAGAGTAGGAAGAGAGAAGTCACAACAGAAATTCTCTCTCTCAAAATGGTAATTTTTTCTGAATCAAAATAAATTTTAACTGCTTTTAACTGATGCTTTGCAAACACATCCATTCCTCAGTGTGAAATTGAAGTCTTCAAAGAGAGCACAACTGAATAATTTCACCTACCAGTTGGAAAGGAAGAGGCCTCTTATGAACTCGAGAGGTGTTTTGATCACTCACATTTTCAATGACATCAGGAAATTGTACCTCATTGCAATAAAGGAATTGCCTTCAGAAAGTGTGATATGATTCCAGCTCAACTTCTCCCAAAGTTTGTGAGTATTTTGAGATAAATTCTGCAGTTGTTATGTATACTCAGGAGTACCTCAGGTTGTGACTGACTAATTAATTAATTTTCCCAAGAATACTCATGGAATAACCTTTTATGCAAGCTGAGCTTTTCCAGCAGAACTGGCTGGAGAAAGAGCATTCATATAAAAATGAATAGTGATGCGGCCTTCAGGTTTTGATACATTCTACCTCAGTGGAGCCCAGTACATGTTTACTCATTGACAGTGAATAAGCTGTGTATGGGCAGTGAGATCTGTTCCCTGTCAGCCCCAGTTGCGGCACATGCTTTTCTGTAACCCTAAAGATTCTGGTACAGAAGGCACTGCTTATATGCAATAGACATATTTCACATGTCTAATCTTTGACTCATAGAGTTATGGATGTTTGAACTATTTAAAGGCATTATGTGTGCATTTAAAGTTAGGCCATATGTTTAAATCCCATGGTTTACTTTTTTGTTGTTGCTGTTGAGTCTGGGTGAATCTCTGGTATTCTGTGACATTACCACAGTCAATAATGCTGTGTCTTGTAGGGTTCTTATTTCAACATTTCTATGAAATATTTTTAAAGTGTCTTCTTCAGCCTAATTTCCTTTACTTCATTTTATCTTTTTTTTGTTG
>VZRS01014134.1:603950-627958 GCA_013398055.1 Ifrita kowaldi | reverse complement strand
GTTTTTTTTTTTTTTTTTTTTTTTTAGTATTCCACAATCTCAAAGTGTAGGCATTAAGGACAGTAGCAATACTCCATGAGCCGAGGTGTTGTCAATAACAGAGTTAGAGAAAAGCTACTTGCAAAGGCTGAAAAACTTTTTAAACCCTTACTTCCACAAATAAAAATGCTCACTCATTCACTTGGAACTGTGCCTGAACACTGACCAGGCAAAAGATGAATATATTAAACACTACATATAGGAAATAAGGGGATGAGATTTCAACTAAGGATTTTATGTAGCAATGAGGAACCTCAGAAGAGCACATCTATTTCTCCCAGTAATAAAACTTTTCCTGTAAAAGTCACTTCAAATATTATGAGCGCTTTACAGCAGCAAAGCAATGCTACATCTGTGAAGTGCAACCTCTAAAAGGCTTTTATATTTAGATCACCAGGGTATTATGTGTTGGTTTGAGTGACAGTGCATCTTCCTTAGGAAATACTTGGGTCAGTCTCAGTGTCTGCTTTGTGCATCAGGACCTGAGATATTATGTTGTACAAGCAGAGATGTCTGTTAGATAGCTTACAAGTGTATTTTATATAGACCACATAACCAAAATATAGATGGCTAACTGGTACAAAATCTGATTAAATCTGACAAGGATAGTGTCACAAATGTGGACTCCCCAAGCAACTTCGTCATTTTTGAGCATTAAGGGCAGTCTGACTTCAGGAAAACTGCATTTTGCATGTGTACTATGGAATAAAAATCAGCTTGTACAGAGACCCTTCTGCCCATGAGAGTTGCAGGACTGCTGTTGGCATTTCTCTTTTGCTGGGCTTTGTTCCCAGTCCCATTCTGAGACTTTGGGCAGCCTCATGATAGGGCTGGCAAAACACACAAATAGTGCAGCAACAGTGACCAGATAGGAGGGAAAAATACTGTCCATAAGATATTTTTGCCAATGAATATCAGTGGTAGCATCAGTGAGTAAATGTTCTTCACTACATGCAGTAGGAAACATAAGAAGTGGGTTTCAAATATGTGGGTTGCTGAAAATAAGATATTTTGTAGGAACAGTCTCTAAAAGGAGATTTTTTTCACCCTTAAGTTATAATTTTCATTTTATTTCATCACTATAAAAATCAAACCATTTTGACTGGGGAATTATTTTTCATTAAGTTTCAAATATTTCTTTCCAAATAAACTATTGTGATTCTGTTTATGCACCCAAACATTCCTCATAAATGATTCCTTTAAATACATGTCACATTATTGTATTTTATTTATTGATACTGATTCATAGCTGTTCTGCTTTTTGGAGAAGTTGTTTCATATATGCATTCGCATCAACCCTCACTCCTACCCCCACCATTTTTTTTCTGGGAAATTTTAACTTTGATTTTTTTTTATAAATCTGAGGCAGAATGAATAAAAAAATATCAATCTGAACTTCCTGTACAACAGATGTATTTTCCAAATATTCCATTCTGTGTACAATTTTAAAATTCCTTGTGTTATAAGACTGTACCAGGAAATGAGAATGTCTGTTTCATATTATGGATACTTATGCCTGAAATTTACAGTAATTTGGGAACAAACAAATCTGTTTTGTGGTTATTTTAACCTTTGATTTTGTTCCTATTTTATTATAATGAATATTTTCTGTATCTGCATGGATGGAATATCCTAAGAAAAGTATTTTAATATTTATTCAGAAGATCTTGATGCCACAGAATGCAAACTATTGTGTTAAGAGACAAAAACTTTTAGTGTTTCCTAAATTAAATAGACAAACTTGTTTCTTTCCCTATTTTACCCATTGTATGAATAATTTCATTTGAAAGACACACATGTTATTTTATTTGAAGATAGAGGAAAGGTAAACCAAGGTTGAAACTTATTTGCAGAATATTGTTGATCTCAGCTTCAGTTCATATGCTATGAAACAAGATTTCTTTTAACCAAACACAGATGTGGAATACCAAGCTGCTCTGCTCACATCTTTGTTGTTTATATTGGAAACAATGAACTGAAAGATGCAAATATGTCAGCTCATAATAGAAATATGTTTCTTTGATTATGGAAGGAGGAGATAGTATCAATGTCTCACTTTGATACTTGAGAAAGTATATACATATATAGGAAAGATCTATAATGTTTCTGTCTGCCAGAATAAATCAAGCTTCTGCAAAGCAGAAATGTGCAAAAAACTCATCCACCAGTCTTGTCTTTCTAGTGATTAGCCATCCAACCTACTGCGGTCATCATCACGATAAACCTCACTGTTGTTTTATAATACCCTAAAACCTGATCTCATCCTCTGTATCAGAATTCAGTTTTAGCTGTTACTTAATATAGCAAGGAAATTTTCTTTTGAAGCTCATAAACATCCCTTTGGGTGAGCTTAAAGAAAATTGAAGATTAAATAACTCATTATGGAAATAAGCAGTCTGTTAAAAAAAAGGAGGCACTAGTCTTTGATTTTGTGAGCTTAATAGTATTCCATCTAATCAGATACTATATTAAAATGTTCAAATTACCAAAAAATAAAATAAATTAATAATCTTTAAAGTGTCTGATCATCTTTCCTGGAAAGTTTAAGGTCCACTAACTACAAGTCAGCTCACAATGGTCAGGAGCCTCTTTTAAAGTTTTACAGCCTTCTAAAATTACATCTGAATTCATGAGCCAAGTGATGTGTTAAGGTTGGAAAGCAATTTTGTTCAACTCTGCTTGACATCATTTCTGAAGTGATGGTGTTGCCTTTCCCTGGTCTTAACATTAAGAACCAAACATGGTTTAAGGAAAAAGGGGTTTTTACTTCGGTATTTACTTAAGGATCCTTAAGGTGCACCACTTCATCCAGGTGGAATGCACCGAAATGCACCCTGAAATGCACACACACGATAGATCACATATACAATTTATAGACCCTGCAAACTAGCATATCTATCAAAGATTCCCCAATGAGAAACTTAAATGAATTGTGTGATATCCTCCCATCCCGAGGAATTCTCCCCTGGATGGGGGGAATCTTAGTTTACAGGATTAGAAAGGACCTTGGTTTCTCAGGATATCTTAGGACTTTCTGGCCCCCAGCTGCGAGGCCTCCGGGTTGTTTGGTCTCCTGGCTTAATGGAATATTAGGACTATGCTAAATTCTCGGGCTTAAGGAATTACAAATATGCATGCTAAAAGCACTGAGGATACATAAACACTATATAAAAGGGTATATAAGAGGTATATAAAGGAAAAGGCAAAAAATCATCATGGCATCAATGGTAGTCTGTGTAAATCAGCTCACCATGACAGTATTCAGAAGATTGATACCACTGATTACCAGTGCATGCAGGAGAGAAGGAGAGTCCCTCTCTTTATATCCTCTGCTTTCTCAAATTAAGAACCTGATTTTTACTGCCTACTAAACTCCAGCATCGCTCAGAAGAGAGACTCCCTTAGGAGTTCTGGGGGCTTCCAATCAACTTGCAACAGGCACTGCAGATTCCTGGCAGATGAGGGGACTTGCCATAAACTGATACAAACATACACAGAGAAAAGCTGTCCTATGCCTCTAATTTCTCTTTCCATTTGGAATTATAACTTATTTAAGCATAAGACTTATTCAACTTCAATACTTAATTTTCATCTTGATCATTCAGGAAGTGGAGGGGCAGGTGCTGATGTCTTCACTCCTGGGACAAGTGACAGGCCTCGAGGAAATATCAGGAAGCTGTGTCAGGGGAGGTTTAGGTTGGATATCAGGAAAAGATTCTTCACCTAGAGGGTGGTGGAGCACTGGAAGAGGCTCTGCAGGGAGGTGGTCACAGCACAAGCCTGACAGACTTCAAGAACAGTGTTCCATGGTGTGATTCTTGGGGTGTCCTGTGCAGTGTCAGGAGTCAGACTCAATGACCTGGATGGGTTATTGACCTCAGCACATTCTATGTGCTGATTCTATGATTCTTGATTCTATGAAAATTCAGTAAATAAGATGATAAAAGCTAAAGAAAAGGAGCTAATGAATCCAGAAGAAAGAAGAAGACAAATGCTTTAGAACATGAACTATGCTAAAAAAGAAAAGAAGACCCCCAGAACTTAAAACTAAGGAAGGAGCTTGTTATGGTGCAGTTTCTAGTAATATCATATGTATCACTGATGTAAGTTGATTTTAATCATGGTTAATTGAATTGATTAAGAGAACTTTATTATGGTGTAAACTATCTAGAGGCAAAGCAGATTATCCTTACTTTTTTCTCTAGACAGTTCTGAATGCAAGAACAGGGCCAGAGGCTCCACTGCTCTATTCAACATTGTTACACTCAGTGTCCGACAGCTGTGCTACTTTTCCCACTTACATTTAACTTACAGATTGACAAAGACCTCAGGGTTGCATGCTGTTGTTGCAACATCGAAGTGAGACATACAGACATCTGAACAGGGTGAGTGGCTGAGCTGAAAAGCAGTTCCCAAGGAAAGGAGACTTTTCTTCTCTTACAGTTTTTTCTCACATAGCTCTGGTTAAAGGCTGCACAGCTGCACCAGAAGCTGAGCCCAGGTAGCCAAATTTGGCCCAAATGGGAATATATATGACATTGCAATCAGAGCCATGACAACCAGTGACCATGCAATCGACAATTTGTCTTTTCTGGGAGGGCACAATAAGCTCTCCAAAGAGTTTACAATTAAACTCAACAATAAGCTTGTGCCAGAGCTCACAGTCTTCTGAGTCTTTGATATGATTTCTCAGAGCAGAGCTCCAGCAGCACACAGCAACCAAGAACAACCACCACAACCTTGGCTCCTCCCAGGGCTAGATTTATAGGGCTTGTGCCCGCCCTGCAGCTACAGCTGTTTGTAGGAGGTTAATGAGCACTTTAGGTTGAGGTGGCCTGAACTCTATTTGAATAACAATCGAGTTCAGGTGGTGAGTCCGGTCCTGAGTGAGAGCTTGGCTAGTGCACACCATCAGGGTTTAAATACATATTACTACATAAGCTCACCCAAGAACAGATGTCCCAAGTGAGGATTTCCACAGTCTTGGGTGGCACTGCAAGGGCATAGACATTTGCCACAGCAGAATGATGCTTATCATCATAGGGGATAGCAGAGCAAGGACAACTTTCACATGCCTTGTGCTGTTTCACCTGCCAATCTGATAATCACCAGCATAGAAACTGCAACAAAATCTCACTTCTCTTTTCCCAGAAGATTTGAAAGCATCATATGTTTATTTAAGGATTCGTACAAACTGTCTGCAGCTTTGCCACCAGTGACAACTCCCATCTATAACTTCAGCATTCAGAGATTTTACACCATATAACACAGTATTTATGAGACTACAAACTTTTAACCATCCTAGGAAACCCATGTTACTTTTTAAAAATTTTCTGCTTTTTCTCTATAATCTAACCATATGCCTTTGAAGTTTCTACTTCACCAACAGGCTCTTAATTCATTGGATGTCTTTTAATTTTTTTTTTTTTTAAACTGGATTTACCTTGGAAAATTACCTTGGGGAGAATTTGAGGTGTATTTTGGATTCTTTCTGCTACATTTGCTCATACATAAAAATAAGTAAAATAAATCTAAGACAGCTAAAACCCTATCCAATTATTCAAGCACTGCAGTCATATAATGTAGCGTGCCTATAGACAGAGATGGCTGATGCAGTTAAACACAAAATTAAATCTCTGTCAGCTGAATTCTCCACCATTAAGAGCCATATTGAAATCAGAGATTATTACTGGATATTCTTGCTGGCATTCAGAGATTAAAGTGGAACTTTTCAAGTGCTATTGACAGCTAGAAATTCTTATTCAAATACTTAGATCTCTCAGGTTTTGCCACTTGAAATCTAATACATATTTTATATCTCCTAAACTTGTAATGGTTCTTCATCAGTTTAAGCCACTAAATCTTCCTTGTTGGCCAATTAAAAAAAACAAACACAAAGATAAGGTATGGAATTACGATTCCATTGAAGACAAGACAGATCTGTGACTTCTACCTAATTCTGTGTGCAGACCAGTTGTCATGTCTTATACACCCTGTGAAGAGGGGGTCCATCAGGCTTTCCCTAGGAGAATGTGAGGTAAGTATCACTTTGAGGAAGTTTTAGATTCAGGGCATGAGATTTGAGACTTGGTAGTGGAAAAAAAAATCTCAAGATCTTTCTGATGATGGGATTGGTGCACAGTCAGCAGGTACTGCTAGTGATAGTCTGCAATCTTTAAGAGCTCATAGACTACATAGTTTTTCACTGACTGCTCAAGATTGAGACCAAAAGCTAATCATGGGTGCAGAATTCAAATCTGTTAAGCAAGTAGGCACATAAACCCACTAACTTTTAGTATCTCTGAAGCAAGTAATGTCACTAGCCTTTCTGATTGATAAAAACCTCTCTTTTGCTTAGGTAGAGTATATTTGCTTCACTCACTTGTCAGGAAGATATGAATGATACAGTCCTTTTCTCTTTCCATCTATTTTTATTCTTGTTTTCCTCCTTTCTCCTCCTGCATTTCCAAAATGCAAATGCTTGTTTATTTTTTCCCAATAATTTTCTGTGTTAGCAGTGGTTTAACTTGTCCTCATATCTGGATGCCTGGAAGTTTTTGGAAGGAAAAAATAGGTCTAATTCCTTCAAACCTTGTTGTGCTTTCAGAGTTTCCAGAGAAGATTCAGGAATGTCTCAGTGATTCCAGCCCAAGAGGAGAGAGTCAGCTTTTAGCACTACTGTACACTTCTGCAGAATAAATAGCTGATTTTAACAGTATATACACTGCATATGACACTTGTCTTCATAGTGCCTGATGTTGGGATCAGTTCTGCATGCCTCTTCCAGGAAGAAAAAACGGGTTTTTTTATGCAAGACTGAAAATTGGAAATTTCAAGACAGGTCATATTAGGTAGTTTTCAGCTAAGAAAACCCCCTCACCTTATCTAATTGCATGATGAGTGTGATACTGCTCTGTGAACAGCTGTACTAGCAGCTTTCTCCATAAAGAGAAATATCCCTTGTTTTTCCTCTGCCCGATTTCTATCATCTTTAATAGTATTAAATCTAAAATATACATTCTTATCTGAAATACCAAAATCCTTTCACTGCTTGATGAAGTACCTTTGTGGGAAGCTGAATATCATAATGTGCAGTATTTGCCATAAAATTCTTTCTATTTGATTCTGTTGGATTATATGATGCTATCTCAAGTCCAGACATTTTTCTGAAACTTCTATATTCTTGTTATACATTAGATATCAATATCAATTTATTTACAGCTAAAATGTGCCCTTAGAGGCTCTCTGTTAAATGTGATCCCAATTTAGAGAGAATAAGAGGATTTGGGGCTCAGTGTTTTTCATAATTCATTTGTATTCTTTCACTGATAGGTATGCAATAACTATATCCAAGAAGACGCTGTGTATTCATTCCACAGAGATACTGTAGAAGAGTTACACACAAATGAAAAAGCATGAGCTTGTAATGAATACATTACATTGCTACCACACTATTTATATGGCATTATATGTATTTGACTTTGTCTACAGTAAAAATTGTCCCTTCTTTTCCTAGGGGCTTGCCTGAGCTATGCAAAACTGGTATTTATGGAAGCTGTTGGAATGGGAACTTTTCACTCTGAACAAGTTTTGTTTGCTCTCAGATTTTCAAATATTTACTCCATTGCAGTTTTTCTTAGATGATTTCCTCTGGTACATTGGGTCAAGTCTGAATGTGACTATTTGCTGACACATCCAACAATTTGCATAGGTCAGTAGCATCAGGGAAAATATGCTGCCCTTCAAATTTACTTTTATTTGTTTTTGCTACAGCTTGTTCAGCAAATAGAAGACAATGTTGGAAGACTACCAAAGAGCCTGAGTGTAAAACATCAGATGTGCTACCAGAAATTGTACAGTCTGTCATATAAAAAGTGAATAGATTAGAAGGACTGACAGTAGAAAATATTATACTTTATACCTCAGAATGATTCCATGTCATTTAGAAACTCTCTGAAAAGTAAGCCACAAACATGTCTGGAAGCCAGTAAGTTGTTTAATATTTAAAAGTGGAATAATAAAATGAAATGTAGATGGTGATATGAGAAAGGCTAAATAACCTCATCTCTGCAAAGGTAAATTGTCTCTCCAATGAATTCAAACTCTCCCAAAGCATAAAAATTAAAATGTGATCCTGATTTATTTTTTCAAAAACCTACTAACCACATCTCTAAAGAAAGGCAATAAACAAATGAAATTATTATTGTCTGAGGGTAGTATACAGTCATGTATACGAAATGGGTAGTGGGAAACAAAAGGGAAAAAAAACGGTTTTCATCAGTACAAAAGGTTAAAAGCAAGGTGTCTCAGACATTCATATACATGTAATATTTGCTTATTAGTGTATTAATGCACTAGAAAGAAAGCTAAACAAGAAGAAAACAAGGGAACTGAAAGAAAAAAGTTAATGAAGTTCAAAAAAAGAAATTAAACTTCAGCTGAACTGAAAACCTTGCTGAAATTCAGTGCTGAAGAATTGAAAGAAAAAAAGTTTTGTGAAGAAAATTTTATCTACCTGTATACCATAAGGGATTTTTTGTTTAATGTGTCAGTCCTGGAATATAATCTGGGTCTTGCTCTTCAGTGAGCTCTGTGGAGTTGCAGCTGGAAAGGACAAGAGGATTTACGAAACCTGAGAAATTAGGTAGAAAAAGTGTCCTGCACAGCCAGTGTCACATGCCTACCTGGAGTACTGTACCCAGAAACAGAAAGCCCCACATCGAAAGGGAGGCACAGAATCAGAGATGACAGCATTTCTGTCTTAGGGACCCCTGAATAAAGACTGACAGATTAAGTTATGAAGTTTCAGGAAGGAGATGGTGACAGAAAAAGATCTATAAAATTATAAGTGTAGTAGAGAGGAGGGACAATTTTCTGGTCTTATTTTATATCCCGGAAATGCGAGGCAAATGAGTAATGAAATTGAAAAATCTAACTTTTCAAATATTTTTCCATGTAATGCTCGGGATTGGCAGCCATACAGTAATATTTTCTTGAGAACAAGAAACAAGATTCAGAAAATGATCTTTCCAAGGTAAAGCCAGACATATAGTTTCCAGAGGAAAAGATTTTTGCAGAGCTTCAGAGTACAAAACTCAGTTCACCTTAGATACTCTACAGAGGTGCACTTGATCTCTTTTTGAAGAACTTCTGGGCTTTATTCTGCATATGTAAAGACATTTACATGACTTGCTTCAGGAGAGTTACAGCATTAGATACTTAAAATGCAGGTGCACATAAGGTGTCTTGGATGTCTTACAGTGCCTTATTCTGAAATTTCTGGCTTCCTCCTATGCACAGGTTATTGCTGACAATCAAGGAAATAAGATTGTGGATGGGATGGCTTATTGATAAAGCCCTATGAGTGACAGTTGTCCTGTGGACTGTTGCCATCTAGGGAATTACTCCTAACTTCAATGGGCCACAACTGTGAATAAATCATGTGTTGGCTTTATCGATGTGTGTCCAAAGCACAACTATAGATGCAGAAAACTTTGTAAGCTTCTACTCCTTGTTGACTGAACACTCATACTTGTTGTCAAAGCCAATGGGAAACCTACAAAAGCAGCCAGCGGAAATGCTTGGTCTGATTTGCCCACTTTGTTTAATAAAATAAGGTAAAAAGATATGCTTCATTTATACTAAAAGGAGAACTTAAATGCTTAATAAAATAAAAAAAATCCTGAAGGATAAATTACAAAGGAAAACAGATTAGCTTTTTTATAATACAAGTCCTTGAAAGACTAGGTCTTTTCTACTGACTTCTTTCTCAGCTGAATTAGACCTGTGATCCAGCCTTGTGAATTGCAAGCGTGGGAGAAGAGACTAATTGGAAATGAGGAATAAGGAAGCCTTATGTCTTTTTGTGCAGTGCTGTTAATTTATAAACTTAAAGTTACTGTTCATCTTAAACCTGTACATTTAGATGGCTTCTGGCCAGCTGGAACATCAGAAGCACACATCATGTTTCTTGTGTGACATTCCCCAGAAATGACTGAGAAAAAAGAAAAGCAGAAAAATATAGAACATAATAATCAAAATAGTTTAGCACCAGCAAACAGGACGTATTATTTATTTAAACATTAACATATTTTTACTTAAAATTAGGCCAGAAGTTAATTTTGAACTTTAAATTTGTTTGAAATTTAAACACTTTGAAGCTTTTGAAAACATAGCTATTTTTAAGTTTTCTCTGTCATTTTTTGATTATTTTTGTTCCTTAATCAAAACCTGTTATGTCTGGTAGCTTTGCTGTGACTCCTCCAAAACACCTCTTTCCTAAATGCACTCAACACAGTAATTGCAGATCTTTCTCTGCTAGCTTGTGACCTAACTAATTTTCCTTTTTATGAGGCTATGCTTCTCCTCATATTGACAGGTTTTATTCTTTTTTTTTGAAATTCAGATGCCATGTTTATGAATATCAAAGACATCTTGGGAACTCAGCACTGACAGCATAGTCTGTCATCCTGTGCTGTACACAATGGTATTTTGTGGAATATGTAATGGCATAAAAACACAGAACCAAATAACTTTTTTCTGTGATCAGCTGCTTTTCTTCATGCCAGGAATCTCACCCTTGCTAATACCAATCTGTACAATGGCAAGCCTGTGAATTATCTTAAAAAGTTAATAGATCAATGGCCAGCTGATCCAGCCTTTCTTGGCAACAATCTAGACAACACGGCTCAGCACCCTGTCCAGACGAATCTTAAGGGTCACCCACTTCCCTGGTGAGATTATTCCACTGGCTGATTTTTCTTACTGTGAAAAATACTGTGTTTAACTGGTATCTCCACAGGAGTAACTTGTATCCATTACCCCTTGTCCTTTCCAAGTGACTCCTTGTGAAAAGGAAGTGTCCTGGTTTCAGCTAGGGTAGAGCTAATTTCTTCTCAGTAGCTGTTACGGTGCTGTGTTTTGGATTCGGAATGAGGATGCTGTTGATAACACACTGATGTTTTGGTCTTTTGCTGAGTTGTGCTTATCCTAAGTCGTGCTCTGCCAGTGAGTAGGTGAGCAAAAGAAACTGGGCGGAAGCGTAGCCAAGACAGGTGATCCAAAGGGATGTTTCACACCACAGAACACCACGACTGGAATACAAACTAGGAGAAGTTATCCTGAAGTGAGGGCTGATCTGGCTTTGGGAAGAAGGCTCTGGCATCGATCAGCTGCTGGTGAGCAATTGCATTGTGCATCAGTTATTTTTTTCCTATTTATTATCATTATTGCTATAATTTACAATTACTAGTGTATTTTACTTTATTTTTAATTATTAAGGTGTTCTTATCTCAACCTACGAGTCTCATTTTGGTTTTCCTCCCCATTCCACTAGTGTGAGGGGCAGAGAGGGGGATTGAGTGAGCAGCTGCATGGTACCTAATTTCCAGCTGGGCTTAAACCATGACAGGAAGTCTCCATCTTCTTTAAAAAGTGCAACACACTTTAGATACTGGAACACAGTGATGAGGTCTCCACTAAACCTTTCATCTCATGGCTGATCCTCAGCCTTTCCTCATATGGCAGGTTCCCCACTGATCATTTTTGTGCCCTTCTCTGGACCTCCTCTAGCTTGTCCAAACCTTTTTGTGTAACAGGAAACAAAATCAAACCCAGTATTCTAGACATGGCCTGACAACGGCTGAGTAGAGTGGCAAAATTCTCCTCTTTAGCAGAATGAGGAAATAATACATTGAGCTCCTCTGCTCCTTTGCCATTAAAGTTCTAAAAATTTTAAAGTTCTAAATTCCTTCAAAGTTGGTTAATCTCAGAAACCAGCCTCAGACATCTTTTTTTTCGGGTGATTACATTTTTACTGATTGACACACAGAATCCTTCATCTAGGCTATGAACTATCTGTGTGTCATGATAATTACTAAAGATCCACTCTCATGAATGCTAACAAGCTGCTTGGAAACTTAGCAAATCTCTCCTGTCTACTTTTTCCTTCTTAGTGACCTATCTATACTAAATTAGTTCCCAACCATGCTGTGCAAGCTGAATTTTTTTTCCACTTCATATTTTGCTTTCAATTCTTTTCCTTGTTCACTAGTACTAAATGCACTCATATTTAATTACTATTTGCTCTCAGCCTTGTGTAGGAGCCACAATTCCTGGTCAGAACCAGGGTCCAGTTACACTACTTAGGAATTAATTGCAATAGGCAAAATCCAGCAATGAAGCAGACTACTGACAATTCTAGAGCTAAGGGGTGTTTTTTGATTTTGATATTTTGATTTTTTAAATTTTAA
Organism: Ifrita kowaldi; assembly: GCA_013398055.1. NCBI lineage: Eukaryota > Metazoa > Chordata > Aves > Passeriformes > Cinclosomatidae > Ifrita > Ifrita kowaldi. The sequence continues at coordinate 615,668 of VZRS01014134.1, read as the reverse complement.
TGTAAATTTTAAATTTTTTAAGTTTCAAAAATAAAATCTGTTTACAGTCATCTGGTCCTATGGGTGCTAAAACACTACAAATCCCATTGACTCTAACAGAACTGATGACTCCTGCAGCCCTTACATAGTTAAAATGATACAAAAAACTGGTCACAAAGTCAGAAGCCCAGGAGATGCTGAATTCCCACAAGTTTGTCAAAGTAAATAAGACCTGTTTGGTTTGTGCTGTTGTAGTCTTGACATTGTAATAAAAAAAAATTCTTTCCATTGTATTTGTTTCCAGAACTGTCACTCTCAAATAAACAGGTCGTGATTTGGGATATTACATTGTGTTGCAATCAGAGTTGACTTTGAACAGAGTTGTGAAACACCCTCATTTTGGAGAATCACAATAATCTAATTTATTGAGATTTCTCAGTAAACCATTTCTTGGAGGTTATCAGAATAGGAACTACAATTTTCACCAGCACTCCTGTGTTATGTGGATTATAGGCATTTATGCATTATTTTCTCATAGAGCTATTTGGTCCCACATCGTATCTTTATTCTCTGTGGACCACCAATGACAGGAAAAATATTTAAGTAAAGAGTTTCTGCATTAATCAACCTTAATGAAAATCCTGTTTGTGGGAAATTTTGGGTTGTAGTATCAAAGGATGGCATGAGGCCAGAAGATCCATCTGGGTTTTAGGGAGAGGAAAATCTCAGAACATGAGCAGAATGGAGGGAAAGAGTCATGGTTCAAACCAGCATGAAGAGCTGATTCATAGAATCACTAAGAATAGAAAAGACCTCTAAGGTCATCAAATCCAACCATTAACCTAACAAAGCGAAGTCCACCACTAAATCATGTCCCTAAACAACATATCTACAAGTTTTTTGAAGACTTCCAGTTTCCGGACAGATGGTCTGTCCCAATGCATGACTACACTTTCAAGGAAGAAATTTTTAATGTACCAAATCTAAACCTCCCCTGGCACATGTGTTTGTTGGAGACTCCAAGTCTGCAAGAGAGATGTGGGCTATAGAACCTTGCCAGAGGGTCAGTCGAAGCCAAAGACTGTCTATGTCCTCCCACATGACCTTCTGTCTGGTGTGAATACTGAAACGCTGTACCCTTACCACTCAGTGTAGTAGGAAATATGAGATGGAAAATTCTGAAGTCTGTCACAAGTACATCAGATCAGCCTTCCAGGTGTATGTACAGAATCCCAGGATACACTTCAGAAAGAACACTCCTTAACCCTGCTGTTCTGTCCCTTGCTTCCAATGTCAGCAAAACAATCTCTGGTGCCACGGGTTTGTATGCTCTGTTGTAAACTGAATAACAGGTAAGGATTTCCCAGTCCTGTTTATGAAGAGTCTTCAAAGAACTTAATTCAAAATGTAATTGTCAAGACAGGAGTTAATTTTTAATATCTTTTTAAAAGGCATGTTCTGTTAACACAATTAGAGTGGTACAAGAGAAAAGGAGAAAGAAAGATCTAAGGAGACTTAAGAAATACAGCAGCATATGTGATGGCCACTCTCTTTAAATTCATTCAATTCCTTGCTGGCATAACTTCAAAATGTAGAGATATATTTTGCTATCTCCATTCTCCCCGGTTTGATGTCACCTCACTTCTGTTGTCTACAATACTCCCATAAGAAATAAGGGGACTACAAAACAAACTTTGTTCTTTTGGGTACGATAATTTAAAATGTAGTTATTTAAGTCTCTACCCTTTACTCTCTCATTTTGGATCTGTTTTATCAGATATGGGTTTGGGGTTATTTTTGTGAACTTCTCTTGACACACTTTGTAGCTGGCTCAAACACTTATCAGCACCAAATATCTTAGGCTGAGGTTTAGTTGTTGGAAAGGGAAGTGCAGGTGGAATTCATGACTCCAGTTTCTAAAAGGAAATCTTATTCTTAGCTCAAACAAGGCTGTAGTTGTATTGCCGAGGTGGAGATTATACCAGTTAAGTCGTTAATGAAGCATTACTAACTGGGCGCTTCAGGTGCCAGGATCATCTTTTTCTTCGGTTTCTGCGTAATATGTGGAGACACGTCGGCTCCAACTTTCAACCTGTTGAAAGAGCCTGCCTAGCTGCCCTAGGGATGCAGAGATTTACAGAGATTAACCTCCCCTACTACAAACTCCTATATTAGGGGATCTATTTGTTCATATTCTATTGATAAACTGCTACTAATTCTAAGCACATGAAATGTATCCAAATAGTAAAGAAAGTTTGTTAAAATTTATTTTACTGGGTAGTCTTGCCTTACAGCCACAGATCATGGCACAAGTGAATCACAGAATGCAATGACATATCTATGTTTGGGAAATGTGGCATTTTCCCTACAAAAGAACCTTATCATAGAGAAAACTACCCATTGTGAAATTTGGTTCTGTTTTCGATTTTTAAAATACATTTATTCTGTTGAAGGACATGCATCCATGCAAACAAGTGGACTTTGTGTTCTGTGGATTTAGATACACTTTGTAAATATAACCTTCTTCTAAATAGCTCAAAAATGTATTAGAATTTGGCCACTAAGAGAATCAGTGGTAACCTCTAATTCCAAAAAGTGCTGTAGCCACAAAATTTGGAACAACTCTTTTGGCATACAATTCTGCTTTTGAATTGAACATGACCAGTTAAAAGACATGCCAAGGACTTTGCAACAAACCGTGCAAAGTAATTTCATGTCAAAATTTGCTATATAATTTCTCCCATCAGGAAGTCCTCCTTGTGAGATGAAAAAATAATTCCAGTGTCTATCTTGCTCTTGTAAAAAGTAAATCCTGGAGCTAGACCAAAGTGTTAGTAGTTTAAAATTAAAGATTAAATAATTACACTGAATTATGCACAAAAAGAGCAGTGGGGATAATGTGTTCAGTCTGCATCAGCCAATGACACACATCACCGCATACAGTATCCCGTCACATTCCAGCATTGTATATAAATGTCAACCCTGCTATTTATTTTCAATTTAAAATGCATTAATATTAGCTCTATCATGCTGACAAATCTTATAATGAAGACAGTTGATTATCTTTTTTTCCTGAAGGACAGAGAAAGGCAAGGACTCATTTCAATGCAATAATGAAAGTCTCTTATTATTTTATTGGGAAATTGATTCATTCATCCTGGTCTTTTTCATGTTGAAGTAGTCTATAAGCAAAAGACACAAGAAAGGAGAGATCAGAATTCATCACTTAAGAAAAATTGCTGGGAAATATTAGATAAAAATCAAGAGCAATATTTTCATACACTCTAATACCTGTGATTAATTGATTTATATTATGATTAATTGCTTTACCTGTATTCATCAATTTTGTGGTAATTCAAAATTGTTTTACACTTCTGAAAAGTTCTGCAGACATTATTACTTAAATCCTTTGTTTACTGAACCACAAAACAAATCACTGACTTACATGATTGATTGACTGACTGATTGATTGACTGTCTAATTTGTATTTCCTTTGTCTAACAATAGACAGTGCCATCATGGAGTGGTGTCTTTTTAAGCATATGCAAAGTCATGTTTTAACATTACCTATTCCAAACATCTGAAAACCCAAGACTGAGACTGAGAAAATCACAAAGCTAGATTAATTATCTTGCACTCTTATAAAACAGTATGTTCAAGATTCATTTTCACAAAATGGAGAATCAAACTGAGGATCTGATTTCAACAACGTTTGTGAGCAATAAGACATGTACTGAATGAAGAGATGCTTTCATCACAAAAAAAGGTCACTAAAGTCTATATGATATGGTAGTTTTGAAGCGTGTCTGGAGAATCATGAAATAGATTCATTGGATAATCCAGGTAGGAAAGGGCCTCAGGAGATCTCTAGAGCACTCCTCTACTGAAAGCAGAGCCACCTGTGAGATGAGAGTTAGTTGCTCAGGGATTTCTCTGGAACCTCCTCACCAAAGATGGAGCCTGCATAGTCTCCCTGTGCCACTCCTGATGGTCCTCATGGAAGAAAAGTATTTTGGGATTATATTTTGGAATCTCTTTTGTTTTAAGTTATGTCTGCTATCTTTTTGCTGTAAAGAGCCTGTGTTTATCTTCTTAATGACTTCCATGTAGATATCATCAGATTGCTACTAGACCCTCTAAACTTCAGAGACTATCACTTGATATTTATTCTTACTTATATATAGTTAACAGTCATGTTCAGAGAAAGTACTTTACACCATTTTTAGCCTGATACACCAGGTTTCTTTACATTTTTTTTCAGAAAATTAGAAGAAAGGAAGAGGATTTTTTTCCTTATGTAGTGATAAAAAAGGTCTGAATCCATGTAAAGCTACTATTCAAAAAGTTTGATGCGATGGAGGGTGACTTTAAACATATTCCCTAAACTCTTCTACAAACAGACCCCTTTTTAAGAAAAGAGGAGTTTCTTGTATAGTTAAAAGACTTGATTATTCTTATACCAGTATAATTGCAAATTTCGAAGAAAACACTATATTTTATGGATTCTGATAAATTGTAAAATATGGCAGCTGTCACAAGATTTGTTAGATTTGTATAGTAATTTCAAAAGTTGTTCCTCTATTTCTATAAAAAATATGAGAAAAAAAATTGCAAGTTGGGAAAGTTTCTAAAGAGCAGAGAAACCAATATTGGCAAAAGACAAGCCAGGATAAAGAATTTGTTGCTAATAATCACAAACTGTATCATGCTGTTACTTTAAAACATAATTCCATCATGGAAATTAATTATAACTGTTTAATATTAATAATTTCCAGTGCTGTGCAGCTCCTTGTAGACACTTTATACTTTTAAATTCAAGTTTTCAAAAGCATTGTCAACACTGGGTAACTCTCACCACCCACAGGAAGACATGAAAAGTGTTCGACAAATATGCAAACAGTAGTACAGAGTAAAAGGTCAATAAATGTGAATATGAGACACTAATATTAATCCATTAAAGTAATGCATATACATACAAAGGGTTCTATTTCTACTTCATTCACAGTGACTGAGCTGCTCTACACCCACTCACAAAAGCTTTTCCATAAATAAGTATATACAATATAATGCAAGGTTTTAAAGCAAAATCTTTCTCTTCTGTATTCTAATTAAACACAAAAGCTCTGAGGGCACACGATGTAATTAATTAAAATGAACACAAGGTGATTGAAAACAAAAAAAAAATCACTAAAGACTTTTGGAACTTTGATCAATAAGGTCTGTTAAATTAACACTTAATTGTAAATTAATCTTGTGATAAAATATGGGTTTGCTTTAAATGAAAAATGAGAGATTCTAGGAAATAAATATATTCTTGCTCGTCTTTGATGACCACATTTTGTTTAAGCTATTATGCAATTATGGTTTTGCAACACATATCCAGGTGCTGATCTATGTTTTGTCATTGAATCGGCCTGAGCTAAAGGGGCTGTAGAGAAACTTTCACATTCCTATAATGAATATGCAGTACCATTATGCAATATATTTTTTAAAAAATCAGAATGTGCAAAAGGACATTTGTGTAAGTTCGTCCAGGAGACTTGTGCAGTTATAAAATGTTTTGCTTTGTCTCTTGTGCTGTCTCCATTCTGAAGAAGGTCAAGTTCACTTTTTCTCCTAAAGTGGTCTGTACTTTTGTTTATCTCAGCCCTACGGGATCAGTGAGAAAATTGAGAGTTAAGTCTTCTGTTGTAGTACAACTTCAAAGTATAGAACTGGGGAAACAAACAGAAGTTAAAATGCTGTGTATACCAAAATAATTTTCACATTGGCTTCTTAATTTGAGCACATTGGATTAATTTTAACTCCAAGTATTGTTAGGATGCTTCATAAAATGTAATCTTTTTAATATCAATATTTCTCTGCAGAGTTCTTCTGTTTGAAAAAAGGTGTTTTTCTCTTCTGTCAATGACATTTTCTGTGCAAGTGAATTTTATACCTGAGTGCAATCTCTAGTCATTCAGTGTATTACATATTCTGTACCTATTATCTGCACTTTTGAGCAAAACTGAACAAGTAATGTAGTCTCAGACTTAAAGAAAACATAAATAAAACTCTATAACAATATTGGTAAGTGAAGGGAAGATCTGTTCAAGGATCTCACTATTCACCTAGGTTCATAGAACCATAGAATGGTTAGGGTTGCGAGGGACCTTAAAGACAATCTAGTTCCAACCCCCCTACCATGGGCAGAGATGCCAGTCACTAGATCAGGTTGCTCAGGGCTCCATCCAACCTAGCCTTGAACACTTCCAGGGATGGGGCATCCACTACCTTTCGGGGCAACCTGTTCCAGTGCTTCAACACTCTCTCAACAAAGATTCTTTCCTATCATCTAATCTAAGCCTGGTCTCTTTCAGTTTAAAACCATCACCCCTTGGCCTATCACTATCTGCCCTCCCTTCTTCTTGTAAGACCCCTTAAGATAATGAAATATCACAATGAGGTCTTCCCAAAGTTGACTCTTCTCCAGACTGAACAGCCCCAGGTCTGTCAGCCTGTCTTCATGGGAGAGGAGTTTCATCCCTCTGTTTATCTTTGTGGCTCCTCTGGACCCACTCTACCAAGTCCATGTCTTATGCTAAGGACCCTAGAGCTGGATGCAGTACTCCAAGTGGTGTCTCATGAAGGCAGAGGTCAGTAGTTCTGCTTGTTTGGGGTTTTTTTGTAATGGGCCAAATGTAATAAAAGGTAGGACTGGTCATGTCAGCCCAATCAGCAAGCACCTGGAGCTCTTCCTGGGTGCCTGGCTTCTGACTAGGGGAAGACACTTGAGAAGGGAAAGGTTCATACCTCCCTGTCCATCTGAAGATAACAGCCTTGCAGGTTTTCCTGGTCCTGTCCTAGCCATGGGTGCTATGAGAGCAGTGAAGACCCCACTTCTCTGTTATTTGGTTGCACTACTCCTCTTACCGCTGCCCTTTTCCTACTCCCAGCCAGGGATAGACTGCATCTCTCCAGGCAGCTCAGGGCACTAAGCCACTTTTTTCTGAAACTGAACAATACCCCCTCAGTCCTTGTTTGGTCTAATTTCTGGTTAAACTGAAGGGTGATGAAGCGAAGAAAGCAATGGGCCACCTGACTGTCCCTTCTCAGGAGGCATGTGGTCCACACTCTGGCAGTTGCAGGCCTTTTTCTCTGCAAGTTTTAGCATTTCACAGGTGGAGTGGGCCCCCCATTTCTGCCAGAAATAGCTTTTTCCATATTAAAGCGTTTGTCTGTATTCCTGTCAGCTTCACTGGGATTTATGCTCTCTGATCTGCATGACTAGCAGTGCTGCTTTCATCACAGTTTCACAAGAAGCCTATTTGTAAACTGTGTTTTCCACTGATTAAAGAGGAAACTTGTTGGAATTGTAGGATATTTCGGTGTAACTCAGAACAATTCCTAAATCACTGGGCATTCATGTGTAAAGTAACTCTACTGTCACATAGGGAACTAAGTTTCTTGCCAACTGCTTAGCCTCACTCAGTTTCCTAAGAGTCAATCAGTGGGGCACAAACATATCTCTTAAAGAAGTCTTACAAAGCCTGAAGAGAAGCTACTTGCTATTTATGCCATAAAGTGCTTCTGCAGCACTGAGGAGCTGAAATGTGACCTGTTTGTTTCACTGCAGTGCACAGCAGCATGCATGAGAAATCAGGCAAGAGAAACTTAAAAGGAAATACTGAGCTGCTCTCTGTCTTTTTAAGCATTCTAATCTCTTAATAAGAGTTGGTAGGTGCTAACGGTTTTGTGCTTGTTTCTTTCTCCCTGTTTAGTTATCTCAGTTCTGTGGAGGTAGATTCATTTTCTGGGCTCAGTAAGTATTCCTTCACCTGCCTTGAAATGGAACTGCAGGCCTTTTGATAAATAGAATAGAAGGTTATCAAATTTCACTGTTGTTTCTACAAGTGTATTTGTTTTCTCTGATGAAATGTTCTTTCTCAGCTTTCTAGAGCAGTAACCTCCATGGATGACAATAAATGCCCCTACTCCTTCCAAATGAAAAACAAATCAGGGTGGGAAGGAAAAACTTTGCCTTAATTCTTCAGCAAAGACATTCAAAGCAGTGTTAAACAGGACTCCCATCCGTGCAGATTTCAACAGGTCCCCAATGAAAATTACCATGTCAAATTAACCCCTCACTAATGCCATTAACAGAGATTCACCAGACGTGATTTCCTCCTGTTATTAATAAGAGCTGTTTGTATATCATGAAAGAATACAAAGACACAGGAAGCTCTGGCGCCTTTACCGTTTACTCACACTAACATGTCTGAGGCAAGCACCAGGCAAGTGGAAAGGCACGGTAAAATTCAGATATCTAGCTTGAATTGTAATAGGTTTAAGGTGGTTTAAACACTTGATGTGATCTGATTAGAGCACCTCTAAACTAAAACACTTTGAGAAAAAAACTAGATTTTGACCTAGGGGCTTACCAAGGGGGACACAGAGGCTGCAGCATGACACGCCTGACAGAGCTCCTTGAAGTGCAGCGAGAAAGAAAGTGCCGTTGCATCCGCCTCTTTACGTGGCACTAAGCTCTGGAGTGTACGAACTACGAAAGCGGAGACAATTTTGCCATGGCATGAATTGCTCCTGGGAGTTATGGCTCAGGCACACACCACAGCCTCTGGGAAAGAACCGGGACATTGTATCTCTAAGCAACAGCCCCTTATGTGCCATCCCCAAATGCATTCTGTGCTGTGCTGCTGCTGTCGGGCTGACACAGAGGTGACTGATAGCGTTTCTGTAGATGCTCCTCTGTTTTTCCCTAGCATACCTCCTTCAGATGCACTCAAAAAACACTGTGAAACAACAGCCACAGATATTATGCACATGTAAATATATTGACTTCAGAGGGATGCAAGTTAACCACATATCTGAGGGCCTTTCCAAATCAAGACTGAAGCATAAGCTGTGAATGGAATACTGTCTCTCAACTTTCCTCATGCTTTGTATAGAATAGTCTTATTTGCTGTCGGTTTTTAGATTCATCTTTTTTCTTCATTCATGCTTTGTCTAAAAAGACTGTTAAGCAAGAAAGCAAGCCTGCTGACAATATAAAAAATACCAATACTACAAAAGATAGTCTCTGCTCTGCCAAGTAAAAGGTGAAGACCAAATGGCACCAACTGGTTCACATGCCGCTCAGAGCTTTTGGCCCTTATGGTAGATGTAGTATTTGTAGCAGTTCAATGGCAGAGCTGAGGAGACAACCATTAAACAGTGTGGGTAATTAGGATCCAGAACTTTCTCTCTTGCTCCTTCTCTGGATTTCTTTTGTAAGTATCAGATATTGTGCACATTTCTTACAACCTTTAGGAAACAGCGATGACCCTCATGATTTTCAGGTATTACATTCTAGGTCTGAGCATAACTTGGTAGCATGCACGTAGTCAGTATGTGAGACATTTCATATAACTTGCTGAAACTCTATTGCACTCTAGATTCAGCTCCAGAGTAAAACACAGTAGTCCTTGGCTTCTGCACTACTCAGTGAGTTAAAATATGAGGCACTTGGGGAAACAACAAAAAAATCAAGGTTATCATCATTATATTGCCTCAGAAGCTCAGGACAATAAAAAGCAGAACACTTGAAAGCAGTGAAAGCAAGCACTCTAAAGATATATATGCATTCAGAAAAGTACTGTAATAAACAGCCATTAAAAATGTTACAATAGGAAAAAAAAAAAAAAAAAGCTGTTACCAATTCAGGGACATTTGTGGGACAGTCACTTCTTGAGGCCATGAATGTAAGCAAAGCCTATTACCATGTCAGCAAAGAATTCGTACAAGTACTTTTTACCACATCATTGTTTGTGGTGTGAAGGAAAAGCCATTCAAGATCATGAACTAAAAAATAAACAAATACCCGAGTTCTACAAGTGCAAGGACAATGACAATAGGACAGCTCTTGTACTGAATCTGTTTCTCTGACAATAAAAGAGTGATTCCTTGCTATTCCTTAACTTCTCCTATTTTTCTATTTTTACAAAAGCATTTATTTTCCATATCCATTTTAATTAAATGGAACATAATGACCAGAGTCTACAATACAGCTGTGGAGATTTAAGAGGGAGCGAAGGTAGGAGACCTTTCCTCCTCTCTACTTGCATATTTTGTTACATCTTGCCTTACACAGCCTTGAAGCAAACTGAAAAGGAAGCTGAGACAATCACCTATTCTCTTCAAGTCCAAAAGCATTTCTAAAACTGTATAACCATGGAAATTTCTGGTATTTCCTTCTGAAATAACCTACAGCTTTGAGATAGATAAAAATACAGGAAAATGGCAGCTCTTCTTCAAACTACTATTATCTATTTTGTAAGTCAGCTTTTGACTGTATTACAGTTTTGTGGAATTATATGTGTAGGGGAAAATGAAGATGGAAAAGAAAACCACACTCTCACTATGACTGATATGTTATCTACATCAACTGTAAATGGAAAATATTGTGATTTCTAGAGTTTTGTGAAAGCTAGCAATTTTTATAATCCCAGCAGAGCAATATTCTCTTTTCCAAATCCATGCTTTAAGGAAATTCTGTTGAATGCTCCATGGAGGGGAGGAGAATCGTGTGGAAATTGCTTTCTAATTATTTCAACTGTTTCTGTGCACTCTGGAACACCCACTGACTTTCATGAATGTAAAACGTGAAAATATGGATGTACTTATCAGTAGAAGCAGTAGAACTATCTATAAGCTAAGGTTCTGGTATTATAATCTGTCTAGGCATTTTAAGAAGAAAAGCCTTGTTGATGTTCTATGACTCTGGCATTCAAAACAAACTAGAATTCAGACCAGGAAAGACATGACAGAATTGGAATACTAATGTTTCCATAAACACTGATATTTCAAAGAGATGCTACATGAGTGGAGGGGTCTACCACAAGCTGATCTAGATCCAGTCTCTTGCTGAATAATGAAGCTTCCAAGCCACAGATCATTTATCCTACACTGGGGCTTCTAGAAGAGGCAAGAAAATTACTTTTTCACATTTCTTGGCTTGAGTTTTTTGTTTGTTTTCTTGTTTCCAGTGCCTTAGTGCTTACATAACCAGCAGGTTAGTTCATGTAATTCTGAAACAGAAGATTCGGATATTGGTTTTAAAATACTTAAAGTATATATTTCCACAAGAATTTCATCTGATGAAATAACTTACATCATGCCATCACACCTTGATATTATTTTTGTCTCTTCTTAAATCATTATTGCTTTTTTATATTTAAAGTTTGAAGTATTTTTGCTCATCTTGACAAGTGAGACCTAGTTAAATTAATAGTACACAGCAATAGTGAACTTCACAATATAGGCTGCATTAATTTAATTTTAAATAGGTTATAAGTTGGCTGTCACTCTGCAAATAGGAAATAAAACTAAGTTGAGAATCAGTTTATTTTATGTCACGTGATGTGTAAGAGAAGAAAAAGAAGAAGCTGCTATGAAAAAATTGTGCTTGTATGGATTATAAAATCCAACAGACATTAAAGTATCCAGTAAAAAATATCAAAGAAACCCAAGGATTTCACATTTGATCTGCAAACCGACTTATATAGAAGAATCATTGAAGGAAAAAGAACCTCTAGAATTTCCAACTCATACAATTATTGAAACATTATCTCAATTAAGTGCTATCCTAAATAAGCAAATAAAAGGAAAGTCCTTGTAGTGGGTTGACCTGAATGGACAGACAACCTGTTGAGCCAATTGCGTTTCTCTCAATGTCACATGTTTAAAACTGCGTGGGAAGGCGGG